>JAAGNO010011100.1:0-15853 GCA_033439905.1 Ceryle rudis | reverse complement strand
AAGCCAACTTTCAATCCCGCTGTTCAATTATATTCAGAAAATAATTCCCATGGAGTTAAGAATGTACTTAAAACCAAATAAACAAAGCAGAGAGGACAGCGACAGACATTTGCACAGACATTTCCCAAAATGTAGAAGTCCATAACTCTTCCCCCAAGGCCAACCTACACTCTCACCACTGTTACTGGCATGAGTTTTGCTAAGACCAGAAGCATCACATGAGGAACATTAGTGATTAGGTATTTAATCCTATTGCATTAAACAAGGTCTGCATTTCATTCCTCTCAAAACATCCTAAAAAAAAAAAAAGAAAAATAAAAAAAATTCTTCCCTCTGCTATTTCCTTAACCAGCTTTTTATGTGTTTCTCCTCTACTAATTAAAATTATCAGCTTTTTTCCTTTCCATCTGTCGGGCTAAATTTCTTCTTTAACAAGGATGAAGGAAATGAGAAGTAAAACCAATAACTGCTCGTAACAAAAACCTAACATTAACCATAATTTTCAGAGGGGAAGAGATAAATCTGAAATATTAGAAAGCAGTACACTAACTCCTCATTTGGAAAAGAATAATTTAGAATTGTATTTTTCTGCCTAGAAAATGTGGAAGGCAAACCCACGTGCATGTAAACAAGTACAAAATGCAGCACTGTTGGTGAACTTTGAGTAAAAAAGTGACTGTTCATAAGTGTATATGGGAGAAGTTAGAATTAATTCTAATGACCTCAGCTATGGGCCCAATTTATTAGACTTTACCTCTCATTACAAGTTAAAAAGTGTACCAAAATATCACTTGCTGTCCAAAATTTGTCACGGTCATTAATTTCTAATAAAGAGTATAATTGCCTATACCATAAGCAGTATATATTTCCCTTGCATCCAGATATTCTCTCATGGGACTTATGCAATCTAATATTAGAGTCAAAACGATCATATAAACTAACCTTAGTAAATCATGTCAGAATTTCTTACTTTGAGTATAAACCCAAAAACATTAAAGCACACCATTTTAACCATTTTTGACCATTTCCCTGCTACCACTGGTTAGTATCAGCTATTCAACTACAACAGTAGTTCACGATGGGACCATGCAGTGTTTGATGCACTGCCTGTGTTCTGACATGGACTTTAATGATACCACTCTCAGATATGGCAATTTTCAGAATTAAGCCCCATTCAGGTCTAATCTAAACCTGGCAAATGTATCTCCCATACAATAAAAATTAAATACAGCAAGCTGGTTATTTCATTATTTTGGATATTTCTTGGTCTTTTAAAAAAAAATTAATGTCTCCAGAATGTATCAAATTATATCTAACCTGAACTTGACAGAACCAGCAGCATAATTATTGTCACATTCCAATAAAGCATTTAATAATTGGCATTTTTATTTTCATATACATTTTACTTCTAGAACAGGGATAAGTGCTACTCCCGGCATCTGCAGGTTGGTACCTGCTACTGCCGAAGCTACTATACATCCAAAAGAAGGCAGTGGAAATGCCTGTGGACCTCCCAGTCTGCAAGACAACTCTTTTTTTTCTTATGACACTAAAATGGTATTAAGCACGAGTTATCCTTTGTTTGAAATCTAGGTCTAACCAACTACTAATGTTTCTCAAACTTTTTTTCACTTGTAAACTCCTAGAAGTTTTCCAGTGAGAGTGCAGACTTGTCTCCCTCTATTAGTGCCGTGCACGGGCAACTGGTGATGTACTGTAACCAGACCCATTAGACAGCTTCAGTGGCCGAACGATATTCTTGGTGCCTCTTCAAACAATACTGAATAGACTGAAAGGGATCAGAAAGTATGTATGTTTAAAACCACTCACTTTAATTGTGCTATGTCATGGCATTCAAAGCAGTCCTACATGGTGAATTTGAGGGACCAGCTACTAGTTTGCACACTCCCTGAGCTCATTTAGGCTTTATTAATGCAGTGACAGTGGCAAAGATTAAGCCATTGTAAATACCATGTACAAACACCTCTGCCTCTTTTTTCTCCTACGAGAATGCTCAAAATACCAAACTGTGAAACATCATGCAGGAAGATCCCATGTTTGGGACCAAGGACTTGCATGGCTATGCATGAAAATCTGTTTGACTCCAAAAAAAGCAACAGGCAAAAAAACCCACCACTGACCTATGTAAAGCTAGAGCGGTATGCTATGAAAGTCAGGTGGCCTTGTAATTCAAATGTTTTCTGAAAATTTATATTCAATGTCATTTGTTTTGGCTTTCACAAGAACTAGTTTTGTAGACAGGTTTTATGTGGGGATTTTTCCTTCTCTTTACATATTTGTACAGAACAGCCAAGTGTATTTTTGATGTGAATATTGGCCTATCATACCAATTTTTCTGAAGAATCATTTAATCATCCTACAGAATCCATACACAGAAGTTATATGAATAACAGATGTTGTAGCCTCATGAATCTGGCATCCTTATGTGTTCAATAGCTTCAAACACA
Organism: Ceryle rudis; assembly: GCA_033439905.1. NCBI lineage: Eukaryota > Metazoa > Chordata > Aves > Coraciiformes > Cerylidae > Ceryle > Ceryle rudis. The sequence continues at coordinate 13,385 of JAAGNO010011100.1, read as the reverse complement.
GACATTTGATCATTCTGAAATTTTGTGTTTAAAGACTTAGAAACATTTAACCTTTCAAATTTTCCATTCTCAAGGATATGTTTTCAGATATGTCTGGTATTGCTTTTGAAGAATTCATGCTCCAGCACTTCACTTTCTAGTTTCTCACATAAACCTTAAAGAAGAAGAGAGTGTCCCTAGCAAACACATTTCATTCATGGCTGCAATCAAGCCCACCAGGAAATTCTGCTTGATCATTAATTCACCTATATTTCTGTTAATAAGCTCTATCAGCTCTGATTCCATGTCTCCAACATAAACACTCAGCAGGGATAAAAAGCTCTCATTCCTTCAGTATTTTCAAATAACTAAGAAAGAAGTATATTTGACAGAGGATATTCCCAATAGCTCATACTTGCCACAGAAAAAAAAAAAAAAAAGGTAACACGAATGGTTTAAATATTCAGATTTCCTAAGATTTCCCTAAAACAGAAGTCCAAATGCCAAACAGCTTCCAAAACTGACAATCTTTTAAAATATCCAATACTGAATGTTTAAGACCATTGTAAAGCTGCAAACAAGTGTCAGAAACTGGGCCTATGCTGTATCTGAACTGCTTATATCTGTCACTGAGCACTTTCTTCAAGCCCACTTATTTTTATCTAAATACATTTTGTCTAATTCTTAGAATTCTTCAGTCACTTAGCACATTAATTTCGAAGCTTCTATCATACCAAGGGACTAATGTAGTAGGTTCACATGTCAAGGTTTTGGTAGCAGGGGGGCTACCAAGTGGCCTCTGTGAGAAGCTTTGAGAAGCTCCCCTATGTCCAATAGAGTCAATGCCAGCCACTGGCCAAGGCCAAGCCCGTCAGCAACAGTGGCAGTGTCTCTGTGACAACATATTTAAGAAGGCAGAAGTTACTGTGCAAGAGCAATTGCAGCCAGAGAGAGGAGTGAGAACACGTGAGAGAAACAATCTGCAAACACCAAGGTCAGTGAAGGAAGGGAAGCAGGTGCTCTGGGTGCCAGAGCAGAGATTCCTCTGTAGCCCATGACAAAGACCATGCTGAGGCAGGCTGTCCCCCTGCTGCTCAGGGTGGCCATAGTGGAGCATCCATCCACCGGCAAACCATGGAGGAGCCCCTGCCAGAGCAACTGGGTGCTCAAAGGAGGATGTGACACTGTGGGAAGCCTGTGCTGGAGAAGGCTCCTGGCAAGACCTGTAGACCCAGGGAGAGAGGACCCCATGCTGGAGCAGTCTGTCCCTGAAGGACTACACCCTGTGGAAGGGACCCACACTGAAGCAGTTCTTGAAGAACTGCAGCCCACAGCAAAGACTCACACTGGAGAAGTTCATGGATGACTGTCTCCTATGGGACAGACCTCACACTGGAGCACAGGACTAGTGTGAGGAGTCCTCCCTGAGGAGGAAGGAGCAGCAGAAATGTGTGATGAACTGACCACAACCCCCATTCCCCATGCCCCTGCACCACTGGAGGGGCCGAGGTAAAGAAAACTGGGAATGCAGTAGAGCCTAGGAAGAAGGGAGGAATGAGGGGAAAGTGTTTTTAAAACTTGGTTTTATTTATCATTATCCTACCCTATTTGATTAGTAAGAGATTAAACTAATTTCCCCAAGATGAGTCTATTTTGCCAGTGATGATAACTGCTAAGTTACCATCCTGTTACTCTCCCTGTCCTTATCTTGACCCATGAGCCTTTTGTTGTATTTTCTCCCCCTTGTCCAGCTGAGGAGGGGGAATGATAAAAGCAGCTTTGAGGGGCACCTGGTGTCCAGCCAGGGTCAACCCACCACAACTACCTAAGCCTGCAGAAGGATGATGAAATGCAAATTTCAGTATCCTTGTATACTACGTTCTAAATAGCCATGTCACTGTGAAAAAAAACCAACCAAACAAAATTACTGCTTTTGTTCCGACTGACCAAAAAATCACTAACTTATGTATAAGGAATTCTAAGCCTGTTATAAATTGCAAGCAATCTGAAGTCTGTTCCTGTAGCTTTCTTGTAGGGAATCCCCCAACAATCATTTCTTACTTGGCCCTAGTCAATGTGTAACTGCAGAGCAGGTGGGGAGATGCCAAAAACCTTCACCATACATACAGCATTAGTCATCTTCCATTACATATCGGACAACCCAATGGTTGTACAACACAGCTGACGAACCAAAACCACCCCAAACCAAATAAACAGTGATGGGCCAGTACTGGGGCAAAGAAAATCCTTTCAAAGTTCATAGCCATAGCATTAATCTTTGATTTAGAAAAGCATTCACAGGCAAACGACCACAGTTTAAGGGTATCACCAGCAGTCTCTGAACCTAATACTGCCATGGTTTTAGATGACCTTGCAACAATACAGTATACCTGGGCATAAAACAGTTAGCTTTGAAATAATGCTAATTAATACAGAATGCATTTGTTGTGACTAACACAAAATACCAAGAACATACAAAATGTATCCTCACACCTCTGAACTGGTTTCACCACACACTGTTTATTCAAGTTAAAGCTCTTACATTCTACATTCTCTGTCTACTTCAATCCACCTAAAAAATCATGTTAAGTCTGAGAATGTAAACTAGGACTTTATAACTCCTAAATAGTTCCTATTACAGTTTTGCCAGCTCCTTCTCCAACTGCTAAGCACCTTCAATCTTCATTCTTAAACATGACTTTATCTACAAAAAAGACAAAAAAAACCACAAAACAAAACAAAAAACACAACCAAACCAAAAACCTCAAACCAGTAGTTACCATTTCCACAGTCCTCAGAACCTATAGCAAAACTCATGGTCCTCTGGAGGGAAAAACAAGGAATAATATATACTCTGTGTGACAGAGTTACATTGCTTAATGCAGTTCAGCCAAGTCCTCAAACACATTAATAACGTGATACAAAACCTCTGTGGGATGGGCTAGAAAGTAGGGCTTTGATCCTACAGCTGTGCGGGCACCCAGCCCCACACTCCAGCTGTGCTGCCACTTGTTTGGACTTGGGCTGGCTGCTGCTCCCACAGCTCAGCACACAACAGGCATCGCCACACCTCTACCTGCAAGAAGCTAGGCAACCCCACCCAGAATATAACACTGAAATGAGCTGGTCTGTGTGTAGACTCTGCCTAAGTATTTCAATATTTCCATATCTGCATGTCAAATGGAGACCTTCAACTAAGGACTTTGTGTTGGTCTAGTCTGAAGAGACTACGAGTCAACCTCATTGCTCTCTACAGCTTCCCAAGGAGGAGAAGTGGAGAGGGAAGTGCTGATCTCTTCCTCCTGGGATCCAGCAATAGGACATGTGGGAATGGTTCAAAGCTGCATCAGAAGAGGCTCAGACTGGACTTTAGGAATCATTTATTTACCAAGAGGGTGGTCAAACACTGGAACAGGCTTCCTAGAGAGGCAGTTGATGCCCCAAGGCTGTCAGTGTTTAAAAACATTTGCACAATGCCCTTAATAACACACTTTAACTTTCAGTCAGCCCTGAAGTGGCAGTTGGACTAGATAATCATTGTAGGACCCTTCCCATTGAAACGATTGTATTCTATTCTGCAACCAAATAAGGCATAATGAAAGTGGTGACTAGGTGTAAATTATTCCGGGTCTCCACTGTTAATCTGTATGGATTCTGACTAGTATCTTCCACAACGAGTTTTAAAGACAGCACTAGTTTATCATTTGATATGTTCCTTAGACCAAACAAAAAACCTGTACATAGACATGGAAGAATTCACTAGCTTTTAGGGACCTTTTTACAAAAAGAAATATGTTAAAGAATTAATGCAGCTATCAAACATTACAACTGCAACCTAAATTGCATAGTCTTGGCAGAAGCAGCTAAATTTTAATTGTTAAGCTACAACAAATATTTGAAAGAGGTTATGACACATACATAACCAAACAGAACTGTATTTGGCTGAAATATGCAATTTAAATCATAATTTTTTTACTACAAAGCTTATTCTTCTAGCTGCAGTTTCAATGTTTCATTCACACATTAAAATGGTGGTCTCAGGTCTGGCTGGTTGCTTTCTCACTGTCACAGTTACATGAACAGAGCAAGACCAGTTCCTCTCTTACTCACTAATCAGCATGTTAAAAGAAATCATGTTCAGACATGCTTCAGCAAAACATTTTTAGCCATGGCTTCTACTCCAGTGTCACTGTTTATATAATTACCATTTACTAAACCCATTCTCCCCCTCGGACAGACCACTCAGCTCATCCATGTTGGCAACAGCTGTTTACTTCACTTGAAGCTCTTGCAATTACCATACTTTTATTAACAACTTTGTTCTTCTTTCTGTTGCCTGGACAGTGCCCCAAGGAAACTCAGAAAGAAGACTGGGGCCTGCAGGACATTGTCACTGTGAGTAGGGGGACACAAAGGACTAAGGCAGGAGGAAAAGGACATAGCACACCATCCCTGCATAGGACTACAGCTGGGCAATGAGAAGATGAAGGTGACACTAGGCTTGAGTATGAAAATAACTTAATAAAGAAAAACAAACCTAGGAAGAAGCAAAAGCAAGGGAGTGTTGGAGGTAGAAAGGGAAGAGAAAGTAAAAGACTAGTAGGGAGGAGGAGCCTAGGGTGTGAGCGTGTGAGCCTAGTCCGAGGCTATAAATTATTTGGAATACATACACTGAGAAGGAGGAACCAAAGTGCAGAGACAGTACTGTAGGCAATGAGGCAGAAAGTAGAAAGTTTGGCAGGGAATAAACAGAAGTATGTGGCTATGAGAGTACCCAGAATGGAACTTAAAATCCTCAAATTTCCTCTTGCTTCCTCTGCTACCACAAATAACTGAAGCACTTTGGTAAAGCATCCAAACACCATCTAATGCTAAACCCCTAGAGGGTAACAACCTGCCCTCAGCACAAGCCCAAGCACTGGAGTTCCGAATGGCAGATTTGAAAGTTCCAGCTGTGTTGATGATGCAGACATGTCAGCATGATACCCTGTGATAAAATTTCATTCCTTTTGAGAATTCTAGGAATTTGCACACACATAAATTGTGTAAAAACTAGAAAGGCTGCCCTGTTCTGGGGTAAGGCTTAAGGAGCCTGTTCTCTCTAACACTAAAGAATGTTCAGTTAAAATCGGGAGATCCAGCAGGAGAAAAAAGGTAAATCTCACAGATAAAGATCTCGAATGTAGTTTTAAGGAGAGGTTTAATCACATAGATCCCTACCATAGAACTCACAGCTAACAAGTCACTTAACTTTTTGTAACGGTTAATAACTATGTGCTCATTTAACAGGTACGCAGCCTTACACCCTCCAAGTGTCAAGGCCTCAAAGCAATCACTGAGTTACTGAATGGGAAACATCAAGTGCTATAAATCATATTCGTTTTTAAGTACGCTCTCTATCGGAGCTTGGAAAAGTAAAATGGGTACAGAAATGTAAAATTAATATCTGTACTCGAGGACTAAATTATGTGTTAGAAAATAACAGGGCAAGGCTACTTGTGCATTCTTGGGTTAGTTCTAAACTTGCATTTGCATTCTGTAAGCCTGTCTCCTCAGAGAGGGTGATAAGCAATCTTTTATATTTTTCAAAATATGGTCCAGTACCCTATTAAACACATTTTATTCAAACCCCACTTCAACATCAGACTTTTTTTCCCTGTGCCTTTTACTCAGTATGGAGACAAATAATCCACAACAAATTTGTTTTTACAGCATAATTGTGCCTGAGGACTATTACTAATGCTGGTCAGCCTTCAGCTCTGTAATTCCTTAACTCCTCCGTGCTCATTTTTACAAATCTTAATATGTTCCGATTACCTTTGCACATGTAATTTGTATAGAACTGGAGCTTTGCAGCCGTATGTTTGTCAGGGAAAAACAACAAAACTGAAGACAGCAAATATACGGTGCAACATTTACAGAGCAAATATGAGCATAAGCGTCTGTAACGTTCTCCTACGTGGCAACCGGCACGAGGAACATTCGTGTGAATGCATGCACGGCCACGGTGCAGACTGAAGGAAAACCGCCTTTGCCCGACTAGAAGCGCCAACCCCCACAGGAAAGGGACGCAGCCAGCAGAGCCCCCCTCGGGAAGGCCCCCGGCGCCCCTGCCGCGGAGCGGGCCCCGGCCCGGGGGAACGCGGGCGACAGGCGGGCCCGGAGCCCTCCCAAGCCGTCACATCAGCCGCCGGGCTCCCAGCTCTCACGCTGCGCTCCCGCCCTCCCAGACCACATCCGTGTGGGAAAGAGCTGCCCCGGGGTTGTTTGCGGGCGACTCCGAGGCCCGCTCGCTCGGTTCGGGCCCCCGGGGAGCGCTGGATGCGGCGGCCCGCTCCGAGACGGGAGTGAGGGGGGCGGGCTGCCCGCGGCGGCGCCCAGGCGGAGCCGCTGACGGGGCGCCGTCAAGCGCAGGCCGCCGGCGGGCCCGGCTGCTGCTCGTTCCCCACCCCCGCCCGCGGCCCGGGCTCCCGCCGCCGCACTCACCACCTCCCGGGCCCGGCTGGTGAAGTCGCTCTTGGAGCGAGCGACGCTTCGTTTGAGCAGCTCGTCCCTGGCGCTGTCCACCGCCGCCACTCCTAGCACCTTGTTGCGGGTCTTCACCGTCTTCACGCTGGCCTTGAAGAGCAGGGTGATGTCCACCGCCATGGCGGCGCTCCCGCTCCTCCGCCGGCCGAGGCCGGTGCCGCTGCGCACTCCTCCCGGCGCAACGCGGCCCCGCGCGGCGCGTTCCGCCTCTTTGGGGATGTGGGGCAAGCCGCGAGCGCGCGCTACCCTGTCCGCGCTCCCGGCTTAACTGATGGCCGCCGTCCGGCGGCGGGGTCGAGGGCCTCGTCGGCCTCCGCGGAGCCGGCCTGGGCCGCAGCCGGGCGCGCAAGGCCGAGCCCGGGCAGCCTCGAGCAGCCTGTGCTCGAGCATTTGTCTTCTGCCTTCGCAGCTCGACCCCACGTCAGCTGAAACCAGCGCCCGCCTGCTGCGCGCCGCGGCAGGGCTTTGTACGGCTCCTCCGCACCCGGCTGCGGCCTCCTCCCATCCAACAGCAACTATGCGGAAAAAAAATTGTATTCCAACAAAGCGTTGGTGTGCAGAGCCCCCCGCCATGACTCCGTGGCAGGTGTCGCCAGGTGGTGCTGTTACACCCAGCCTCCCGAGTGCTTCGGTTGGCGTAACAAGGTTCCTCCAAGCTAAGAAACTTAGTTATGGAAAGGCAGGTTAATTCGAGCTGATTAACACACGTCAGCAGATCTGCGCTGGGGCCTGAGACTGGGGCTGTAGTGAGATTCTCCTAGGAAATGGTCAGACGTGTACATCCCCTGAGTACTTATCCCTGAGATGTGCAGGAGGAGCAACCTTGTTACACCTGGAACATGCAGGGATGATTTCTGCTCCACCAGGAACCTGACCTCCAAGCTCCTCCAACCAACTGCCGTCCAACAATGGGGCGGTGTCACACAGGTACTTGGAAGATGTATCACGCAGTCAGTCACAACACAGCGATATTTGTAATCTGACCGATTCTGAAGAAAGCTTTGTGAAATAACCTTTGTTACTACCATGTTCTGTGCAATACACTAGCTATGGGAAACTGCGCAGCACAGTGGGGAAACTTTTGACCAAAGAGACAGTGTTCTTACATATTTATATACATACATATGTTTATATATGTACATATGTGTATATATATATATATATACACGTGCCATACAATGCTCTGGGATTCAGCAGATACAATGTAGTTTTACAGTCTCACTGGACAGAAGCAAGTTCGCTGAGACAGTCTCCAAAGAACACAGTTTCAAAATCCTGCCTCTCCCCAGCAGACTGGAACATAATCAACCACAACTATTTTTCCTATCTGCTTCAGACTATCAGGCTTTCTTCCCTTGTTGATTACTACTCTGCTTTCAGTTCAACTCTCATCAGTTCATCCTTAGCTACAGATTAGCAGCTCCCTCGTAATTATCTTGTGATTAGTATTCATTCCTACTTTGTTATTATTGTTCTATTTTAAATTGTGGGTTTATTGTGGTATGGATATGTAATTCAAACTACAGGAATAGGTCGTTTTAAGGCCCTGTCCTCGGTGCTGGATTTACCATGAAAATATATTTAGGGTATTAAAAAAGTGGACAATGAAGGCGATGATTAAACTTTTCATTCCAAGAATGCTAGCAGTATTTGCCTGAACCTCGAGCCAAATGCCTTTGCTCTTTCAAGATTAAGAAACAGTATAAAGACACTTTAGCAAGGATGTATTTAAAAAAAGCTCTGTGGAGTTTACACATAGTAAACTAGATATTTTGGGGTGTGTTTCCTAAAATTGTTTACTTTGCTTTTCTTTACATTACAAAAACCAAAATAAGAGCACTTAATAGAATTCCGGGAATGTCTTGATCACACTAATAAGCTCGGTCTGAAACTACTTCTGAGACATGTTCACCGATGCTACGTGCGAGGGGAGTTTTCATATGCTGTGGTTCTGCCATCCTTGCAGTAACTACACCTCTCTCCACAAACATGTTATATTGCAGGCACTCGCACAGTAGCTTCTTGCAATAAAAATTTTTAAAATCACATCTTAACCCATGGTAATATGCTCCGAAAATGCAGGTGATTTATTAATTAACCTCTAGTTTTGTGCATATTCAGCTATATAGCTTGTTTCAACATTTAATGAAGCTAACAATTACATTCCCTTGAAGTATTCCCATTGAAGTTGGCATTGTCTAGAAATCCACAAATTTTGCTGTTAGAGTGCTGCTTTTTTACATTTAAACTGTAGAAATAGGAAAGTTATTTTGAAATTTTGAATTTCACCTTCCCTTCCCGCTTTTAGAAAAAGCAACTTATTGGTGCTTGTGTAATGTTATAGTTTATAGTTGTTATAGTTTTTTCATTCTAATGAAATGTAGGTACTTAAAAATAACTGTAATACTCTATGTTTTTGGATTAAAAAAGAGACTGCAGTTCATTAAAGCAAAGTGAATTTTAAGAGACATACTATAGAACTTTGCAAAGATTTATTCTCATACTAAACCAGTGTGAATACTGTGAATACTCCCACTAAGGCCAGTGGAACCACACGTGGCACATACAGTTAAGCACATAACCCTTTTACTGGACCAGGACCTTCACTGAAAATTCCTTGGAAACAGGATTGTGTCTTTATTTATACTTTTACTTATTTATTTGTGCTTTATGTACGTGACCTGTAGTTACTAAAACCCACCCCAAAACAGTAATAGTAATATTACACAACCAGTTTTGAACCTCAGCAGTTTTAAAACAAGGAAGTAAACAGAGACACATTTTAAAAGAAACACAGTATAAAAATTCCATATAGCTGATCTCATCAGTGAGAAATGGACCGAACAGTTAATCTGGCAAAGGAAAAAGTTAAAGTACCTTTTCAATGTGAAAGAAGGTTGCTCAAATGGTCTAACTCATTAGGTATATAATACCCAGGGCCTCTGCTGCAGAGATAAATAGATAGCTTTGAAGATTATAACTGCTTTAAAATCATTTGCTAAGAACCGGTGCCCAGAGCTTTTATTTGAACTTGATCCTAGCTTCCTGTATACAGTAACTGCATCTACTCAGCAGATATTTGCACTTCCACGGCCACCTTGTTTTGCAAGTTTAAAGCTTACTTTGGAGCAGATAGGTTTCAATAGTACATGCTGGAGCTTCCTCTAATTGCTAAAAACACTACCCTTGAAATTCAAGATTTTAAGGGTGGAATAAAATTCCAGAACACATACAAAGGACTACAGTCCCACCACAAGCGATGCAGGTAAGTCTGTAAGAACACGTGCACTGTGCACTCAATCCTGCCTCGGCAGAAGCAAGTCGGGAAGAGGAGGAATTAGGAGTCTGCAAAAACTACAACGGTTTTGCGTGCGGTGTGAGGACAGCATGCTGATCGTCAGGTCTTGGTGTACCTGCTTAACAGGCATGTCCAGTAAAATGTCCAAGGCAAATCTGCCAGTAAAAAGGAATCAATGTTCCCCTTTGGTTATCAATCAATGTGCCCACTGAAGAGAGGCCTGGAGGGTTCATCTCCACTCAGACAGGTTAACTCCTCAAATTGTAATTTCTTTCTGTGTGAGAGGTAAACAAAACTGAACATCTCCCCTTCCAGTGCACTCCAGCTGCAAAGTTCCTCATTTGGCACAGACAGTAGAAAACTACATGTGATCCATTTTATGCATTTTCTCTGGCATAAAACAAATAACTTGCTTTATGTGATGGCAGTGTTGCAAACTGAACAAAATATGAAAAGGAAGGCAATTTGCTTGAAGTGCATGTTTGTAACCAAGGCAAATCAAAGGGGGAGAAGCTGGATTTGATGACTGTTTAAACTTTTAAGCCAGTAGCATGAATGCTTACTGGCTTCATCTCCAAGTAAATACAACAACTTTGTGGACATGTAAAGAAATTTCTTCGGTGTTTAAAAATAGGGTTGGAAGACAATTCAACCTGTACAAAGGAGGTATGGCCACTGTGTACAGTGAAACAATGTTTTGTGGAAAGAATGGATATGACCTGCATAGCTGTAAGCAACTTTGTCTGTGGCAACAAATACTGACTGCTAGAAACTTGTTCAATTGGCAGTAGCATCAAGATTCTGTTCCTACTCTTGAAACTAGGCCATCACACCAAAATTTACACCAAATATAATTTAAAAAATGGAATCCCCACATGTAAAATATATTTTTGTCCTAAAATATATCTGTATATATGATGTCTAACAATAGAAGCTCAGGGGAAAAAAGACAACTTGATTTTCTGATTGCTCAGAAACATTTAATTCTTAGAGTCATTATGTATAAAACCATCCTTTAGTTGTAATGTAAATCCTAACATGATATGTGGTATCCAAACCACATCACTGAAGAAGTATGTGTGTGTGTTAAATGCAATTAAACTTGAATTATGGAAGTGTTAAAGAGCTGTCTACCACATGCAAGAATAATTCTCAGGAGTGCTGATTCTTCCTCATGTAAATGGAAACACTGTCCCTGCCTTTGGACACTGTATGTAAAAAGCAAGTGAAATTCCAAGCAAGGAAGAAAATCATAGGTCTTCATAAGGAAAAAAAAATATAGACAAGGTTTTATAAAAAAAAAGAGTGACCAGGGTTATATACTTAACTTATGCACTGAAATAAATGTGATTATCCAACGCAGCAGACTTCAGAGGGTAAAATCTTCAGTTCTTTGCTCACGACTCAAGTTGTAAACCTGCAGATCTGTGCTTATCCTACAAAGCTCTGAATCTTATAGTACAGTATATATTAAGGTCCTTTGGCTTTATTATCACTACTGCTTCTCAACTGGTCCAACAGCAGCAGTAGTTACAGCAAACATGTTTGTGTCACTAATAACTCTGTTGCTAGTGTTTTAAGCAGATTAAAATCTAAGTTGGATAGCACCTGACTAGTAGATCCAAAGAGGTGGTAGCATAGAGGAAGCCTGTAATCAAAGCATTAGGTCAGATTATTCCCCAAAGGGAAGAAGTTGAAAAAGAAGCTTGGCCCCTACATGTATAAACATGGCCATGTGTTGTCTACCAGACCAAAAAAAAAAAAAAAAAGCAATAAAAATAAATACTTTGTCAACAACAGAAAATAAACACACAATAACAACAGGCATTATTTCCTATATGCTTGGATAATCTTAGTTGATTAAATAGATGGATTACCTTTTAATTTTCATCAGTGAAATCATTTTTGAAAGCAGCCACTAAAATGTTAGCAAGATAATACAAGAAGGCTTGCACTGTCACTACCCCAAGCTGTTATTTTTCATGTGCCTTGAAAACCTTATATTCTTGTCTTCAGAGGTAGCATTTGCTTTACATGTATTTTTAAGAAAAACACTTCACGAAGAAAAAAAAATATTCAGACCTTTCAAACCCACTGATTTTAAAAAACCTGAAAAAAATATTTGAACATAGACCACTTCTGTGTTGCATATACAAGAATCTCACGTCTCTTTGCTGCTAAACCTGCAACATTTACAGACTTGCATATTCTATAGTTTAGCATACTGCTATCTGAAGAGCTTCTTCATTGGACAAATAGAGCAGTCAGGAGAATGGAAAATTAGGAATAAGAAAAGAAATATGATGAGCCTAAAGGAAAAATGAAAAGTGTAAGAAGAGATGCAGATAAGGCCTATGCCAATGCAAATTGTACAATAAATTCAAGCTGGAAGCAAAATGTAATGGAAAAAAAAAAAAAAAGCTTGTAAAACAAATAAAAGACTGGAAAGTCTTACAGCAGGACATAGACAACACCATGTAGCTGAATTTTAAGAACTGTGAAAATCTATGTGGCAGTAATCCATTTGAGACAAAGTGAGCCCTTTGACCATTCTCTAAATGACACTGATAAAAGTTAAGAGACACCTTTTGTTAAGCACAGGAATGTCCAGGTGTTTTAGGTAGAGCTTGGTTTAATGTCGAGTACCTTTGCAAGGCACTTTGCTGCTCCCAACATTCCTTGAATAGATGAACCTTTATAAATTGAGCAACAGCTCAATTTGTGTTGACAAAGAAATCTAAATGCAGAGTTCTTACATGTATAATCTAAGATAGGTAGTGAAGAGAATGAATATCTCTAACAACTACATACATGACTGTCAGCCTATGGGGCCTTAGAAATGGGATACAATGAGAACAAACCATACCAATTTTTACACACCACTGCCCACCCTATAGGATGAAAGGGGATTTGGCTTGAAAATATATAAGCAATAAATACTTTGTGCATGGGATGCTCACAGTGTCCCACAGGCTCTGAGTTACTGGCAGTAAGCAGAGCTAAAATCATGTATGCCAGAGATTCTTTAGAAATTCCCCAAGAAAAATAATGTTGATATACACAATGTGAAAAGAGCAGGAAAGAGGTTGAAAAGAAACACTTTCCAGGAACCATCCTACTGTGAAGGCTGAAGAGCAGAGCAGACACAGCAGGTCCTTGTAACATAGTCCAGATTCAATTTATTTCTCAAGATTCATGGGTTTAGGAGTGAAATGAACCCAGCTACTCTCTAAAATTCCACCCCCTTAATAAAATGGAGAAGAAAAATAATCTGGTTTAAACTGTTTAGATGAACTTCAGTCATGGAACACAGTCCAGAGCATACCAATGTCTTGCGTTAAGGAGGAACTGTATTTAAATCCGATCTTTCATTGATTCCTCATTAGCAACATGCAGAAGTTATGGTGGGGTGGCTCTTACAAGAGGATAGGTAGAATAAAAATGCAAAAAATGTAGAAAAACTAAAATCTAAAAAGAACCTATATATAGAATTATTTTAGGGGAAAGAGAAAGGAGAGGAGAGGAGAGGAGAGGAGAGGAGAGGAGAGGAGAGGAGAGGAGAGGAGAGGAGAGGAGAGGA
>JAAGNO010011099.1:0-16834 GCA_033439905.1 Ceryle rudis | reverse complement strand
AATCATGTAAAAAAAAAAAAAACAACACTAAAAACTACGTGGAAATAAAAACCCCCCCCCCCCCCCCCAAAAAAAAAAAAAAAAAAAAAAAATTCTGTTATTTTACAAAAATAAGCTCAGCTTTTTGTAAAGTATACATAAGCATTGTTTGCTTGATTTTTCCCCTGGTATCCTGGGCTACTGCTTGGCAAAATAACCCCAAAGTGTGTTGATTGCAAGAGCAGAATATTTATGAGCATCCAAACCACCTTAAGCAAAGGGCAATAAGACTCATTGCCACAGAGTCGCAAGACCAAGCTTGAGTCCTCAAACAAGCCATACTTCTGGTATTTCTCCTGATATTTGGCCTTTCCCTCCCTCCCCCGTAAAATCAAGTAACATTTGCCCATCTTAATTGTGACGCTAAAAATGCATTAATAGCAGCGAGATAATAAGATAGATGCAAAACAGCATTACGAGGATGTGAGTAACAACTGGAGTTACTCAACTGTGTTAATCATTAGAAAATTCAGCTTATTCACCTCAATTCCCACACGATACAGACACATAAAGTCAGATCAAGACACAGCAAACACAGAACATCAGGACAAAGTGAACAGTAATAACAATCACACCTCTCCTGCCACATCTTACTAGCCTGTTGAGAAATTGCCATGTAGAGCATTGTATTTCATTCTCCAGCACACTGCTGGGTAGATTCCTCCACGAGTAACTGAAAGTTTTTGTTTTAAAACGTGCAGAACTTTGAATGCTGCCTTGCTAAAAAACAAGCGTGTTTTCTTTGAGATACAACTGGAAATGCTCCTTCCATGAGAAAAATCAAGGCTGACCACACATTACAGGTGGAACAGCCATAACACCAACAACTCTATCTTAAAGATACCCCATTGTGGTGTTCCTTACGCCACTGACTGAGCTGCTGCAATTGTATTCTAGTTTTTACTGTTTATTTTGTGCAACAGCTTTCTATACCCGTATGGGCCTGCAGCGCACAAATGAGCCCTGCAAGGAGGTAAGAAACCAAAGCCATTTTTTGCTGCTCTTGACAACAGTCTCCTCACAGCGTGGCAGGCGGAGGGAGCCGAGAGCAACACCAGCGTGGAGATGAGGGGCAGACTGGCCATCACCTGCTCCCCGCAGAGGGGAGAGGTCACCCCCAGGGACACTGCAAGGCCGCTGCCGGCTGGAGCCTCGCAGCCACCATGTCTGCCCTGAGGCGTCGAGGCCCGGCCTGCGCCCCAAGGCCGGGAGTCACCCTCCAGCTGGGCAGGGCATGGGGAGCAGCTGCCGGGTCCCCTCCCCGCCCTCCCGAGAGTGCTTCACAGCAGCTCCCGCCGCTGCCCAGCCCCGCCAGCGTCTCCCCACGTCCGGCCTTACCCTGCCTAAGCGGGTCGGGTCGGGCCGCCCCGCTCCCGCGTCAGCCGCGCTCCGCCCGCCCTCCCTGGGCCAAGCCACCGCTCTCTGCCCCTCTCCGCTCTCCCCCCTTCTCAGAGGAATGGTACGGCCCATGCTGCCCGAAAACAACATGGCCGCCCCAGCCTCGCATCACCATCCACCAGGCTTGGGCGACCATCTTGAATGAGGGAAGCCTGACTCGTGGGGACGGCTAGGAAAGAAACGCGGACTTAACTATTATTATAACGAGAAATTGTCCTATTTCTTGTGGAGGTAATCCGCAAATACAGACGAGACCACTTGCAGGAGAGGTGAAGAGGGAAATTACCCCAGGGCAATACTAGCAAATAGATTTTCCGGGAACTGGTGTAAGGGTCTCCTGCTTCTGGGAGTCGCTTTCTCTGGCTGGTCAGAGGCTTCTCCCTCCTGCAGGAATAGGGCTGGACAGGTAGGTAAAAAAAAAATAGACAAAAAAATACCTTAAGGGTCTAACCTTTGGTGAGGTAAATCTGGGTGTAGGAGAAGCACAAACACAGTCTCACGTCTCCCAGGACCACTGTTCCTGCAGGACGAGCCGCTCTTCCACACTGGTGACCCTGCATCACTACCATTTATCACGTGAAATGATTTTAAACAGCCGATGGGTGGGACAGGTCTCAGTGGGCTGCCAAGTCCTTCAGCACACATCTCATTTGCAAGAGAAATGACAGATAAATTCCTATTTGGAAGCATTTTTGACTTAAGTGCAAGTTTGAATCTTCAAATTTTTTTAACAGCTTGTAAAAAATGTTGGATGACTCTTGTAATTCCTTGAGGGAATGTAAAATAAATTCCTCCATTAAAAAAAAAAAAAAGAAGGGACCACATCACTGCAGGTTTTTATGCTATTTACCTTTCTTTTCTATATTTCTGTCGCAAAATCAAACCGAGTTCCTGTAATTATCTGGCTAGATATTAGAAAATATTCACACATTTACACAAAACTGAGAGTACTGTAAGAAGAAGAATAAACGTTACCTTGAATAAAAATTACCTCATCCAAACTCAATCTGCTTGGACTCATACAGGCCCAGAAGCAAACGGAGCCTGACAGCTGCAGGCGAGCAGCCTGTGCATCCACTGTGAATTTGGTTTTCAACCCTGATTATTTTGTTTGTACTCAGGGAACATTTCTATCGTCAAGATGCGTCTTGGAGCAGAGAGAACGAGCGGCAATATGAGTGATTGGTGCCGAAATGTCAGGATAATATTCCTGTATCTCAGCGTGAGGGAACGGTGTTTGCTTTTACTTTATCACAAACCTGGTCTGCGCAAGGGTTCTCACCCAGAGGAGCTGGGAGAGAAGATGAAGTGCCAGCTCCTCTCCAATTCAGTCTTGCTTTTCCAAGGACTGAGTGAATTGCTGCTGAAGCTGGCAGTGCCAGGCTGCATCAGTGTGTCCATCTTTGCTGAGTGGCCCAGGAGGGACTCCCCAGTCTCTCCTCCAGCATGCTGGTGGCTGCCTGCCTCCAGGCTGCATTTTGCACTGACCTTTGCCACCAGTCTTATTTCTCAGGTTGGAGGAGATGAACTTGATTCTCCACATGTCCTGGGTGCTCAGGTGCACTTCAGGGCTTCCTAGAGCAGAGGCTTGAGTCCCTGTCTCCCTGATGAGTGTCCAGATTACTGGGTGGGCAGAGGGAAGGGAGGGTGTCTTTTTTGCTCTCTCCAAATCATTAGTCCTTTTCTTTTCCTGTTTCAACAGGAGAGATGAAATGGTTGGGAGGCACCTTCAGAGTGGAGTATAAATCCTCTTGGGCTGAAGATGAGCCAGTGTGTGCCCAGGTGGCCAAGAAGGCCACCAGCAGGACTAGGGCAGGGATTCTCCCCCTGGACTGGGCACTGGGGAGCCTCACAAGCAATAAGCAACAGGACAAGCAAGAGGAACTGGCCTCAAGTTGCACCAGGGGAGGTTTAGGTTGGACCTGAGGAACAATTTCTTCCCCACAAGGGCTGCCAAGGCCTGGCCCAGGCTGCCCAGGGCAGTGGTAGAGTCCCCATCCCTGGAGAAGTTTCAAAGCTGTGGGGATGTGGTACTGAGAGACTTGGTTTAGTGGTGACCTGACAGTGCTAGGCTAACAGTTGGACCTGATCTTAAAATCTTTGCCAGCCAAAACAATTCTGTGATTCTACAAGATGCTGAATGTATGAGGCAAGTGCTCCATGCACAGAACTGTTGTAATAAAACAGGCCACAACCACCCATTTTGGCCCTTAAGCCCTTAAGCCTGGGAATCCAGATTTTTGTCTGAGTATTTCCTTTGCTGGAAGTAAAGGAACACATCAGGCTTTGATTGTGGTGACTAAGACCAGGAAAAGGGGAGAAGTTAGGAAGCAGTCCCGCCACCCAGGTTACTCCAGTCTGTCTCCAGGTTCTGCTGTCAGCAGACAGCACTGAGCTGTCAGGAATTTGCAGATGCTTGCCCAAGGTCAGACAGGACACCTACAGCAAAGCAAGGAATGGAAATGTAGTTCCCAAATGCCAGCCTGATTTCTAGGCTGCCTCTTCCTCTCTGGAGGAACATCACCTGGCATTAGGGCACTTGCTATTTTGGCTCTTCCTGGTCATGTTGCAGATGAGCAAAGCTGGGGTACATTTTGAGACGCCCTGCTGTGGCATAAACCTGTGGCACCATGTGCTCACAGCCCAGAAGGCAACCACATCCTGGTCTCATCAAAAGCAGTGTGACCAGCAGGTCAAGCAGAGGGGCAGTATGCCCTCCCTTCTCTCTGGTGCTACCTCCCCTGCAGTGGCCGGTCCAGCTCTGAAGCCCTCAGCACAGCAGAGACATGGACCTTCTTGAGCAGGGCCAGAGGAGGCCACAGAAATGACCTGACATCTGGAACCCCTCTGCTATGAGGACAGGCTGAGAGAGTTGGAGAGCCTGGAGAAGAGAAGGCTGTGGGGAGACCTTCTTGTAGCCTTTCAGTACTTCAAGGGGCCTGTCAGAAAGACAGGGACAGACTTTTTTAGCAGAGCCCACTGGGACAAGACAAGGGGTGATGGATTTAAACTAAGAGGGACATTTAGACTGAATAGAAGAAAGAAATTGTTGATGCTGAAGGTAGGGAGATCCTGGCCCAGGTTGACCAGAGAGGTGTTCAATATCCCATCCTTGGAACCATTGCAGGTAAAGTTGAATGGGGCTCTGAGCAACCTGCTCTGTTTGCAGATGTCCCTGCTTACTGCAGGGCAGTTGAACTCAATGACCTTGAAAGGTCCGTTCCCACCTAAACAATTCTATGATTGCAACCCTTTCATGGCAACTCAAGACAAAACCTCACCATTCCTTTCCCCTGGATGTCTATCTCTTCCTTGCAGCTCCGCCAGAGGATGCTGTAGACTTTGGAAAGAGCAGCCCAAGACTGCAGCCCTGCTCATCCTTTCCACCATCCAGAGATCTGTGGCCGGTCACTCACTGACATTGGCCTCTTTGCATGCAAGACAAAATGACTTGAATGTGGTTGCAAGCAAGAGAAACTAAACTTGCAGCTTTATCTGGGATCACCATCAGCTATCACTGACCTTTCCTCACCTGTTTGCAGGTACTTCCAGTACAATCCAGTGCACTGGTAGCATTGCCAGATCCGTGCAAGGTAGGAGCAGGTCTCTGAAGGGCATTCATAGGTGACAGCCTTGCAGCAGGAGTACAGTCTGTGCTGGGCTTCCCCTGGGCCAGGGAGAAAAGGAAAAGACAGTTTAAATATTTCAGGAGCCTGGAGCAAAAAATACTTTGGGAAGGATAGAGCAAGAGCAATTTGAATAGTTTCCTTTGGTTAACAAATTCACCCCCCTGACTATGACACAGGGAGGAATCTGACACATGTCTGCAGAGCTTTTGAAGGGGGAGAGACCTTCAAAACATGTTTTTCCCCAAGTTTGGAGCTGCTGAGTCTGAAGCTCCCCTGAATGGGAGACAAGCCAGCACTCAGCAGACCTTAGCCTTGTCCCCAGAACAGAGACAGAGCTTTCAGCATAGTCTAAAAATACAAATTCCAGACAAAATCCTAATGAAAAACAAGCAGAGGGCTCTTGGTCTCTATGTCAGAGGTGTGCACTGGTGAGCCTCCAACACTCTTCTGCCTAATACATTTTGGCACAGGATTTATGCTATGAATCATATGTCCCATATATACTCCCCCTTATGCTGCTTATACATTAAGTCTTAAGAAGCCAGAGTTATATATATTTCTGGCAAAAAAACCCCCACAATCTTGGTGTCACTTGAAAAGAACATACGGATTGATAAAAGTTCTCAGACAATTTTTTGCCTTAAAACCGAGATATTACAATACTAAAAAGAAGCAGAATTTAGTTCTCCAGCAAGCTACAGTTTGTTTCACTGGAGGCAGAGGAACAAACCAAAAGGAAACAGCATCTTCTTCACCTCCAGATGATTTCCAAGTGCCTTCCAGAGGAAAGGCTTTTGATAGCCACAACTACACTCAATAACTGGAGAATGGTTAGTGGTAAATGAGATCAGACTAGATGGGCTAACAGCCATTCCTGGCTTTAAAAATCTATGCATGTGTCAATTACATAAGATCTACAATGTTCTCCAAGCCTGTGCTGGATGAATCAGCTCAACTGCATGGTTGAAATCACGATCCCTTCCTACCTGAGGCTTGGCTCCCCCATGAAAAGTTGGGTCTTTACAAAGCCGGTGACCTTAACGTCTGGTATTGAGATGATGAATAATCCTTTGCTAAGTTGTCGCATGAAAAACACAACAGTGCTTGGTCATCTTGCTGGTAGTGGAACTATCAGGTACCTTAGCACGTGTTCTCCTGCCACAGGGCTTACCTTGACCAATGCAGTAAACAATTTTGGGTGCTCTTGCACAGGAAGGAAAAATAACTGCTAAACAATGATGGAAAAAAAAGGAAAAAAATCTCCTAAATGACCCCTATTTTTGTGCAGAAGCTGTGAAAACAGGTCTGGTGTTTTGGCAAAAGCTCTTTTCATCACTTGTTCTCTTGTGTTATTGAGCCAACAGTTTTGATTTTAACTTCACAGTACTAATATGAGGGGACACATCCAAAGCCTACAAAAATCCCCTAGAAGGACTCCCACTGAGGTCAAAGACCTTGGGGGAAGACCTTTATTTTAAAAGGTGTCTCAGAAGCGAACTTGGACCCGAGTCAGCATCACCTGATTGGCATTAGGGTGTGATTTTGGCTCTTGCCTGTGAATTCCTGAGGCAGAGCAGTGCTTTTCCCAGCTCATTTTTTTTTCTCTGCAGATCATTCCCGTGTTCAGGCATTTGTGATAGGCTATATTCCCACAGCTTTGGAGGAGGAACTGCTTTTGGAGTTCATTCCATACCATCCTGACACCACCCTCCTGACAAGTGGCCTGCAAGGTTGATGGAAAACCAAATGTCAGAGGGTGGTTTCCCTTTGTTACCAAATAAATCCTCTGCACAGTTCGTTTGTTTATTACACATATTGAAGCTGCGGGCATGTTGTAAACTTCTGTTTCTCCCTGTATGTTCCAGAAAAGCAAAATATTTTCACCCGTGCTAAGCAAGAGGCATCAAAACCAGCAATCACCTTTGAAAATGTGCAATTTTTTTTCTTGTTACTCCATCAAGAATCTGGAAAGCAAGTGGATGATGTTTGGTCTCTGGCTAACAAGATGCTGCTGTTATCTGCAGGATGTGCTCTCTCCCCTTGGAAACAAACTGCCTCCTGTTTAGCTAGAGGCACTTAAATATTAAAAAATAGACATTCAATCAACAGAGAAAAAAAAAAAGCAAACATGTTTTTTTTCTCTCCTACATAAGGGACTGCAGAGCATCATGAAGAATAAATTAATATTAGCTCCTTGTTCCCAGCCAAAAGAAATAAAGCAGAAAAAACCCAAAGTTATTCTTCATGGCAAGAAAATAGCGATTTCTTGACAGCTTTACAGTCACAGCCTTTGCTAATGTTATTGTCTTTCAGTTTGACCAAGACTTCTATTAAAATAGCTGCTGATTTGAGGAAGATGATGCCAGACAAACTC
Source organism: Ceryle rudis (assembly GCA_033439905.1). Lineage (NCBI taxonomy): Eukaryota > Metazoa > Chordata > Aves > Coraciiformes > Cerylidae > Ceryle > Ceryle rudis. Next base: position 9,394 of record JAAGNO010011099.1, on the reverse strand, counting down.
CACCTGATCCCAGCTGCCGACCAAGGAGGATTTCAAAGAAAATAAAATTGTCCAAATACATTGAACTAGGGCTTGACTAGTTGGGTTTTCTCTTGATCCCCAGAAAGCAGTGTTGCCTTGCCAGGCCCCAAAATCACCCAGATTGGTGCAAAAACCCTCCTGTGAAGCAAAGCAAGCAAGCAGCAAAGCATCTCTGGTGGTACATCTGGCATCAAAATCCCCACTGTACACCAACACAGATCCCTAGAAGGTGGGCTCCTGGCTTGGGTCCAGGCAATGGTGGGGCCAGTCAAGACCTTCCTGCAGCTCTTCCTCAAACAAGTTTGTTCTACCATAAGAAAAAAACAACACAATTGTGCCTCTTTCCTTTCCTGAGACCATAATTCAACCATTAATTTAGCCAAGGACTTAATGCATGTTACCATACCCATGTTTGCTTCACTTTTGGAAGATGGGAACACATCCAAATGAACAAACACACTCCCAGAAAGGGTCTACCCCCTCCATATCACCTGAGAGAAGCCACCTGAGACATTTAGGTTAGTATATATTTTCCCCACTGTGATTATTTTCCTTAGTGGTGGGCTCTCATCATGATCCTAGAACCCAAATTATTTGGAAAAAGATGAAAATTTACATTTGTATCTGGTCAGCTCTCTCTAAAAACAATGTCCTGGACTCGAACATCTTCAGGGAGCTGCGATCTGGCTTGGACCTTTTTGCCGTGGGTGTATTTGTACCTCCAACTGCTATTGCTCGTTCCCTGCCTGTGATGAGAAAATACTCTTTTTATCACCAGATGGGGTGTGGAGCCTTTGCCTGCAATGAGTAAACATGCAAAAGACAGCTGCCGGGAGAAGTAAACACCTGGGAAACTGTTTTTGGGGATTCCACCATTAGTCATTGTCTGTTTGTGAAGGTCAAGTCCCAGCTGTGCTTCTTGTGATCTGGAGATCTTCCTGGAGGCTGCATCTGTAGCCAACAGATTTTGGACATTAATGTAGCCTCAGTTTTCTAGCACAGATGCTGGTCTGAAGATGTCCCTTTCCTACGTCAGTTGGTAGTAGCTTTGAGGAGCAAACTATCACAGGACAACCAATATAGAGCTGATAGATCAATACTGTTGGTCAGAGCACATTGGCGTGGATTTATGTACATGTAAATTGCCCAACTTGAATGCCTGAGGTGAGAATGGACTTGAAGGTACAGCTACCTGAAAATACACTTCTTGCAGTCTGAAAACAAACTGTGTGCTCAAGGACTTTGCCAAGGCATGGCAGGTATCAACCTGAACTATCAAATCCATCTGAAATGTCATCTGAGGGTTGCTCTGAGTTTGAAACAGCTCCCTCCAAGGCAGGTGGCAACTATTCTGTGGTGGGCAGCCAAAACACAGGTGGGAAGCAGTTATTGTGGTGGATAATCCCTGGTTGTAACCGTACCAGGTCCTGCAACACCACGTTCTCCCTTTGGCCAGAAATTTGGGTTGAAGTCAGTACAAGTAGACACACTGGGAGCTCTGGGATTTCATCCAAGAATCCTGGTACATATAATTTGAAATTAAAATAAACAAGCAAGAAGAGACAACACAGAGGAGACACACCAGGAGAAGATGTTACAGCAGAGAAAGAGGGAGAAGTTGAGGGAAAGCTGACACTGGAAGGGAAGGCTACCCTATTAAAACCTTTAGTGATGATCCACATCATCTCCCAGCTCTGGAAGCCCTGCTGCTCAACACTGAGCTCTAGCCACTCTGTCCTGGAGTTGGTCTGAAGGGAAAAAAAAAATCTCCTTTTTTTACTGTGAGGGCAGTCAAATGCTGGAGCAGGCTGCCCAGGAGGCTGTGTATAGGATGGAATATCTCCATCCTTGGAGATATTAAAAAGCCATGCAGACACGATCCTACAAACCAGCTCCAGGTACTACTGCTTGAGCAGGGGTTGGAATTGGTTGAGGGAACAAACTCTGTGTTTATGTACCAGTGTCACCTTGGAAAAAATGAAGCTGTCTCAGGAAAGCTGCACCAGGTGAGCTTCACCCAGCCACACACCGGTGAGATGCAGCTTGAAAGCCCCAATTTTTGTTGCCATGGGATATTTTTGAATCAAACAGATCTGTCATCTCATAGCTGCAACCAGAGATTAGCAGCATTTGCTGTCAGACTTGGAGAACACTGTTCCTGCAGATAAACAAGTTCTCACTTCAGAAAGACAATTTTGCGGCAAATTATAGCAGACGCTGCAAAGGCAGCACTGGGAACTCATGGCAACAAACGGCTGCTTCACATGGCGGCTGCTCCTGAAGCGTGTTGTGTTTACCAGCAACCAATTGGGAACCGAGCCTGTGTTTAAAACACGTGACTCATCCATGTTGCTACCCAAGAGTGATGCCTTTTGAGCCTGTTGCTTTGTTTTCAGCCATTTATCAAATTGTATGTCGAGCCTAATTCCAGAGGGTTCGTAATTTGCAGCATCTCCTCTGATAGTACCAAGAGCTCTCGCTACAGTGCTAAGCAGAATTATCAATCAAATATAAACCAGAAAAGAAACAGGAAAACTTCTTCAGACTACTTAATATTGGCTTTAAGTTTCCTGTAGGGGTAATTAAATAACAGGCTGATCTAAGTGGAAGCATATGATGCATTTAATCTAGCTGCAATAATTCACCAGCATGAAAACTCAGCTTGGCTTTCCTGGTTGCTGAATCAGCCCAATGAAGTTTTCTCCATCTTGGCATGCTCCTTTTGTCTGTCCTGCCTGCAGAAAGGCCACACCGAGAACTGTCCCTGTCACAGCTAATGGAAAACGCAAAGGGGACATCGTCATCTCGGCAGTCTGTGGCAAGCTTTGGTTTCTGTGAGAGTGGAATGTTCAAGCTCATTAAAAACACCATTAATCCCTTTTTAACTGTCAATATTTGTTCCCAGCATGGTCATTAAACACAGAAAAGGAAGGAAGTTTTGTGCTGGAAGTTAACAAATGGGTTCTTTTTGGACTCATCCCAGAGAGTTTTGCTTCTCCCCTAAGCACTCCTTGCCCTCCTCAGTCCCCAAAGCTCTATGCTTGGATGGGAAATAATTCATTATTTCACTTGCAGAATAACAACGAAGAGGAGTAACAGGAAATAAATAAGAACATGGTTCTGCTCGATGAGGATGTGGGTCCATCTCTCCTGGGAAAGTGGGAACAGGCAGATCTGGTCCTCAGTTCCATCTATGGTGGAGCTGCAGCAACATCCCACTTCTTCAGGAGCTCTCAGTGTAGGTGGGACTGTTTGCTCTTGGAGATATTAATTATGATAAAAACTAGAGCATGTTAACCATGAGCTAGCAATGTGCCCTCGCGGCCAAGAGGGCCAATGGTGTCCTGAGGTGTATTCAGAAGCATGTGGCCAGAAGGATGAGGGAAGTTCTCCTCCCCCTCTACAACACGCATTTCACAGAATCGTAGAATGGTTTCGGTTGGAAGGGACCTTAAAAATCATCTAGTTCCAGCCCCTCCCCCCACCGTGGAGGTGCTGGCCTCTTGTGGGCAGGGCACTGCTGGAGCTGAAGGCTGGGGTTTACATCTGGCTTTGTCAAGAAACAGCTTGCTTTGTAAATCCTGAAAGTCAAAATTAATCCATGTCTAAGGTGAGGGGCTTTATTAACTCCAGCTGAAGGAGGAGGGATACAGAGCTTTTTACCAGGGTTGCAATAATTTACCAACTTTGTGCTTATTTCCGATACTTCCATGGTATTAAACCTCAGGGATGTTTTCATGGCTGGAAGCAGAACCAAGCATAAGCTTGGCTGAGACCTGATGCTCTCCACTGCAAAATGACAGCCACCTTGCTCTTCAAATATACCAAAGAAATTTACAGAAATGCTTCCAAACAAATAACATTTTTTAAAAGAATGTTTCCCCAACTACCATTAAAAAAAGAATTAATATTCCTCAGGATCAATAGGATGAGTAAGAGGCCTACAGTAGAGCAGCAGTGACTTGTGTTCAGGTCATGAGCTCTGTTAAAAGCATCTGCTTTTACTTCACAGTATTTCATGGTGGTAGAACACCAGAAATGCACAAAATTCAAGAAGTGTAGAAATGCTAGAGCAGAGAAAGTAAAACAAAAATTAAATATATATATATATATATTCCATCAGGCAGAGTTTGAACTTAGTTTTACTTCACTTTAATTAAAATCCCAGAACGTTGTGCACTGATGGGCTTTTGCATTCTTATTTCATTAGTCTTTATACAATCATAAACCAGAGCAATAAGCAAAGAATGTTGCTGCAGACATGCTTCTGAAGGAACTTGAAGCTGCAGACCTACACTGACCACTAACCCTATGTCTCCCTCACCCGGGATAAAATGCACTCATGGGGAAAAGCTATTTTTTCCGAGCACAACTATGAGCAAAGAGGGGTTGAACCCAGGCAGGCCAGGAAGGATGGAGCACTGAGCAATTTTGGATATCATGGCCACAACCAGGCAGCTCCCTATCCCATACCTAATATTATTAATTCATTAACTGAAAAATGAACCATTGCACCTTGTGTGGCTGGAATCTTATTATTACCATCCCACTCCACCTCCCACCTGTGAGGAGGAGAACTCACATTGCACAGAAAACATGTGGTCATGATCGTGTTCTGACATTAACAGTATGCTCTCCTATATAAGCAGTCCTATCACTATAAAAAATGTAATTTTAATTGCCACACGTTACTGCAGGGTCCAATTATCACATGGTTAGGAAGCTGTAAAAATTGCATTAAGAGTCTTTTTAAGTCATCTGGAATTACACATTCCTGTAGAAGCAGGACAATGTAATGAAACTGCTGGAAGGGGAAAAGATGGTTTTTACTAGCTTGTGGAACAGTGCAGGACTAAGGGCATTAATTTACACCAAAACTTAAACTTTTTGGAACGGAATCAAGCTGGCAGAGAGACCAGGTCCTCATCAGTGTCTGAAAGGTGACCAAAAAAAGGCAGGTAACACTGCTTCAGACTCCACAAATCATAGAATTATTTTGGTTCAAAGAGATATTTGAGTCCAACCATTCTCCCAACACTGCCAGGTCAACACTAAACCATGTCCCTCAGCACCACATCTTCATAGCTTTGAAACCCCTTCAGGGATGGCGACTCCACCGCTGCCCTGGGCAGCCTGACCCAGGCCCACGGGAAGAAATTCTTCCTCATGTCCAACCTAAACCTCCCCCTGATGCAACTTGAGGCCATTGAATGATGAACCTCTCCTAGGGCTGTGTTGCTCTTATTCCAGAAGGCTCTACAAGCATGTTAAGCAGCATGTTTTTATCTAGAGGAAGAAAAGTTTCCACCTATCAGTGAGATATAATGAAGATTAATTAGGTCGCAGTTGCCTCCCCAGTGCCCAGTCCAGAGGGACGCTCCCTGCCCTAGTCTGCTGGCCACACTAGTGCCAGGATGCCGGTGACCTTTTTGGACACCTGGGCACACTGTGGTGGTCAGGATGCCACAGAGGTGTGCAACCAGATGCGCAACTGAGCCAAGCCCAGGTTTGCTTTGTGCAGCTAAAGAACATCACAAAAATATGATGAGTCTGTATTTTGAAGCCCTACATTGTGAACACATGAAGACATAAAAATCCCTCATCATTTGGAAAAAAACCCAAACAACAAAGAAGCAACCAACAAAAAAACCCAACAAAACCAAAACAAAACGCAAAACCAAACACCCCCACCACCCCCAATAATAATAAAAAAAAAACAAAAAACAAAAAACAAAAAACCCCACCCAAACACCAAAAAACCCCACCCAGGCTGTATTCTTAAAGTGTCAGAGAAAAATCTGGCAGAGACCTACATGACTTAATAAGGTTCAGAAGCCAAAAGGAAGTGAAAAAGATCCAAAACTACTTTTTTAAGCTAATTTAGTGAGTTATTACAGCCTGACCAGAGACCTCTGAGGCCACAGCTTGCCATGGAAAGCCACCAGAAATGACAGCACTTGGAGCACACCAGATGCTATTTGTACTCTGCTAAAGGCTTCACAGTCTTGGGCGAATGATTGAAAGCTTTCTCAACAACAACCTTTCATTTTTAAGTCCCATCTTACCTGGATAGACTCCTTGGCTTAAAACTTCCCAAGGGAACTGTGTGCTTGGTGGCAGAGGTGATAGAAAAGTTTGGGAGTGGATCTGTGTGTGCATGGCTCCAAAAATAACACCTTCCTCTCCAGAGCTAAAGTTTGGGAGTTCAAGGTGCACACCTAGAACTGAGATGTAAGCAAACTGCCATTTATAAGCTCAGAAACCTCTCGTTGATAAATGCCAACCATTGGGCTGTGCTGACATTTTCTGCCTTTTTCCAGTGCTAACAAGCCCTTGAGAGCCAGCAGCACCAGGACAAGGTGTACAAAGTCAGGCCACAAGTGATCTGCATGGATCAGGGTGGGAATTTTGTTGCTCTGGAAAATACTAGTGTGTGGGAATGAACATCCCACAGTTATGTCTGCCCAGAACAAAGCAGTAACCTCATCCTTTTATTGGAAGGACAGGGTGCAGCACCTGCACTATGCCATCAAGCAGCTGATGAGGATGGAGCAGAGGAAGGTGGCTTGGCACGCTCCTTTGAACTTTCTAAATGAGGATGAAAAAGTCACTTGGGTTATTTTGCTGGGAAACGCAATCTGGAAGGATAAAAACAAGAGGCTGGAAGATCTCCATGCCTTGCTGTAGCTTCCCTCATGGAAAGAGCCAAGCGACTGCTGGCTCCTGAACCTTTCCTGGTGTGCGCTGAGAATATGCTTTCCCCACCCAGTGCATCCCACCCGAAGTATCCTGCTCAACAAGGGTGGCTGTTTTGACTATGGCAGTTTTGGGGGATCCTGCAAGAGTGAGAACCCTTCTTCCCTCAGGCAGCAGCACAAGCAAAGAGGAGCCTGGGAATTCCCTTGTCCTCAGCACCTTGGGGTGGCATTGTGCATCCTGACTGTTTATTTTGTCAGGGCTGCACTAGGTGGGGTGGAGTTTCCACCTCTGAAGTGCTGGTGAAGTAACCCCACATGCGCTGCAGGCGCATCACATCCCCAGCTTCTTCTTGGGGGTGTTTTTAAGGAAACTGTCCTGCCTGCCCAAAAAACATAGCTGAGGTGCAGAGAGAAGTGCCTGGGGACAAAGGTGACAGACTAAAACTTCTATGACACTGGCACAAAATTTGCTCTCCTTCCAAAGGTGCTGCCCAGCCAGAGTCCAGCAGCTATGCACAATGTTCTGCTTATCTAGTTTTGAAAAAATACAAAAACATGATAGAATGGCTTGAGTAGGAAGGACTTTTCAAGCTTATCTAGTCCAACCCCCTGCAGTGAGCAGGGACATCTGAAACCAGAGCAGGTCGATCAGAACGCCAGCCAACCTCACCTGCAATGGTTCCAGTGATGGGGAATTTAACACCTCCCTGGCCAACCTGGGCCAGGGCCTCACCACCCTCAACATCAAAAAATTCTTCCTTCTCTCTGGTCTAAATCTCCCTCTTTTAGTTTATAGACATCACCCCTTGTCCTGTCACAACAGGTCCTGCTAAAAAGTCTGTCCCTGTCTTTCTGACAGGTCCCTTGAAGTACTGAAAGGCTGCAAGATCTCCCCACAGCCTTGTCTTCTCCAGGCTGAACAACCCCAACTCTCTCAGCCTGTCCTCACAGCAGAGGGGTTCCAGCTCTCCCATAATTTTTGTGGCCTCCTCTCGCCCTGTTCCAACAGGTCGATGTCTATTCTAGGCTGAAGGCTCCAGCTGGGGGTTTGTGGGCTGGTGGGCAGCACTTTGTGCTGGGAAATAGCTGATGCATTTGGCTGTGACACCCATCCTCCCTCCAGAGCAGTTCTGCCAGACAAGAGATACGGTCCTGGGAGTTCCCACCCATGACACATGGGGACTCATGCACCACAAATCCCTCAGGAAGTTGGAAGTCAGACAGGCTGGGATGACAAGGGCAGCATGCAGGCAGTGACAGAGCGAGGCAGTGACACTGCCTCCAATGGCCTCGTGAGGGACCCCTGTTCTCTGATTTTTTGTAATCCTTTAGAGCTGTCCCGAATTTGAAACGTTTGCGAGAGCTGAGTTTTAAGTTCACTGGAGCACACCCTTATTTCATGATTTTTCCATCCTCTTTGCCAGTTTAAATCCATTTTCTCAGATATCCAAAAATAACATTTTTTTTTCCTAGTGTGATCTTGTGTCAGTGAAAGGGATAACGAGGGTCTTTGGGTAGATTATCTCCAGGGGTCCCTTCCTACCGCTACCATTCTGTGAAGAGCCCTTGAGAGCATCCAAAAATGGAGCATGTACCTCCCATTCCTCCCTGTTTTCTCCCACCATAGTATTAATATCCTGAGCACAATTTTGGGGGATTTTGTTTTCACTTCTTTGAAGGCAAGAGCATGCACCAGGAAGGGGTGCACTTGCCTCCGGTACCTTGCCAGAGTCTCTGCAGATTCCCAGTGCAAGGCACAACCCTGCACACTGCTCTGTGCTTGTGTCCTCAGTCAGGCACGTACCATAACGAGTCCCTCAAATGCTTTTCCCCTGCATGCCATAGTAATGTTCACCACACCCTGGTCCCAGAGATGCCCACAGAGCTGCTCCTATTGACTCATCCCAATGACTTTCCCACCTGGATGGTGGAGCTCCTTCAGGACAGCTCTGGGAGGGCCTGGACAGGGTGTACCTTCCTCACAGCTTGTAATTTGGGCCACCGCCTGCCTTTGTTTGAGCTCCTTTGTGCAGACCAGCTTTTATCACAGGTACAGCTCTGTTTGCCATAGAATGGTGTGGGTTGGAAGGTTTTAAAGGTCAGATCTTATCTAGTCCAAGCCCCCTGCAGAGAGCAGGGTTGTCTTCAGCTAGAGCAGGTTGAAGCATCTCATTACCCAAAGCAGACCTGCCCTGGTTGGGTTTGGGGCTGAGGGTGGTACAGTGGGAGAAGATGGGAGCTTCTTGGGAAGGCAGGCAAACCACAGATGACCCCATCAGGCTCTGCTGATGTAAACCAAGAGCTCATTGCCATGGCAACAGAGTGAAGACCACAACATGTATTTTTCTGGCGTGATCTCAGCAGCTCCCGATTCATACCAGAGTGCCTGTTCTCACGGGACTGGGGAGGGGTTTTGCGTTCTCCCCTTTGGCACCAAGAGCAACAGAGGTTGCTCGCATGCTTCATGCACTGTCAGTTCAGCTGTGGGACATGAAGAGGGTTGCACAGGTCCTAAGCATCCTGGATAAGCAAAGAATGTCCCATCCAGCCTGAAAGGAAGGGAGGGACAGCTCTGAGCAATCTGCTCTAGCTGAAGATGTCCCCGCTTATTGCAGGGGGGTTGTATGAGATGACCTTTAAATGTCCCTTCCCACCCAAACCTAGTACAAGTGCAT
>JAAGNO010011098.1:0-22084 GCA_033439905.1 Ceryle rudis | reverse complement strand
AAATATCCTGGATAAGGAAGGGAACACTAGCCAAGCAGCATGTTACATCTCCCCTGAAGGATGGGAGATGGTCTGCTCAATACGTATACATCAGACAGTCGCCCCAACAAAAGTTTTCCGTTCAGCCTCTGACTAAAAGACACAGGTGTGATGAAAACTTCCCCTAGAATGAAGGGAAGTACTAGCTATACATCCTATTCAAGAGGGATGTGTGACTTCCAGGGCTGTATTAATCAGCTCAGATGTACAACCGTGGCCACAGAAAACCAACCCAGAACAAAGTAGGACAGCTGACTGGGTGAGAGGTGACACATTCTGGCAGTGGAAAACTTGATGCACAAAAGAAATGACAGGCTGAGGACTGGAAGAGAGCTGGGCTGCTCCATGAAGAATAACAGCAACAGGGAGAAGCCAAACCCACATATACAGCTAAATCCTTTGCTTACATAAATCAGTATTTTTAAAGCAAAGGACCATTTCTGGGCTTTTTAAAGCACTGAAGCTCTACACTGGGAACAGGTCATACTTAATGCTTTGCTTTTCTAATTAAGCTGATATGTCTTACACAAAAGTGTGCAATGTAACATACATTACTAAACTCTGCTGGAAATGCAACTGGTTAATTTAAGTGTTTCCATTATACTCAGAGAAGACATTTCCTACTTTAAAATCATTACATCAGATAAAAACAATAAATAGAAAATCTGATTTTGTCAAACCTTGATCTTCTTTCCAACAGACATATGGTTTAGCCTGTCAGTTCACAGAGGAGAAGTATTTTTACAGAGCTGAAAACTCACGAATTCCCAGATGTGACAGTGTGATTTGTGATTTACTTGGCCTCAATCAGTCGGAAGCAAATCTAGTGCCTCATGCAGAGGCTGTCAAAAAGGTAACTCAAAGCTAGGAAAGGAGAATTACACAGGGCTATTATGTCAAAATGAGAAAATCTGGCTGCAGTGCTCTAAGAAGTAACGTCAGTTCATTTGCAGAAGCCCAGCTCACCACTATTCACCATGTCTGTGCTACGCCTCAGTAGAGCTGGCTTTTCACACAGGGGTGAACTTGTTAATTTGCAAAAGACAGCTGCGCTCTTGTCAACATGTTTACTGATACAATGAGGCGAGCGGCTAAGAAATCACCATTAAAAAGAGTATTAAATCCTGCTTTTATGCAGAATGTGTTGAGTGTGATAGCAATAGGATTGTGAAGTACTGCCCTGCTGAAGAGAGGAGACGGTGTTCGCAAGAATTCGCATTAACTTTCTTTAAAATCAGTTAGAAAGACCAGGAGACATCCATCCCATGTAATTTCTGGAGAGGAAGCAGCCTGAATATCTATGCCTAGCACGAATCACTGAAGGCCGCATTCTGCCACCAATTCATGCTGAGTGGACGCTCACACCACAGACAGGCATCGTGCAAATGAATAACCATATAGACAAAACAGAACATAAAGGAAGAAAGTTTCCACAGTGACCTTCACTGGGATAGGTGAGGTCCACAGTGAAACAGCATGTTTATCCAAACAAGAATATACCACGCTCAAAATGGCTGGTGTATGCAATCACACTGGACATCCATAGTCTTCCTTCATCAGAATGCTTTTGAGTACATACCCCAGTCAACATTTCTCATCTGGCACAAGATGTTAACTTCTACCTCTGACCAACTCAGCGCAGCAATCCCCATCACCTAGTTCTTTGATTCTCAAATGAAGTACTTAGAGCTTTCCCCTTTTTGGCCCTGAGCAGCTGCAAGCTACTTCATTACCTTCCTAAAAGCCCACATAAGATCAAAAGAATTGCATCAAAGTTAGAGCTGCCACTGTGCTAACAGCTGATTGACTGACTTCCAGGGGTTTTTTTAATGTTTTCCTCTAGTCCTCTAACAGTCTGTATGTTGTCTCTCATTTTGTACTGAGACAAATACCCTCTGAGTCATGGGATATTGTGGTCTGTGCTTGTACAGGATTAGGAAGCCAGCCTGGGACTTCCAGGGACACGCTGAATACACAGACTGTTCACAGCATGGAGGGTATGTGATGATTCCCCACCACACCGGCACTATTCACATACACACTGTGCAAACCCCCGCACATCGGTAGCAAGTCCAACAGTTTTGGGAAGATATCAGACTTGTGTTCATGTTAGACAGCTTCATGAAGTCAGTGGACGTGTGGACTTGTGGACGTTTGGAGCCCATGCTAGCAGCCTGGTGCCACTGGTAGACACTGTGAAGGCCATGGCCAGCAAAATCCCTCGCACAGTCTTCACACCAGACAAGCACTTGGATCCACAAAAATCCACCCTGCCACTCAAAGCTAGGGACACTTCTATAAAGCTTTTCTGAGCTGTCAAGATTCTTGCCTGTGGTGGGTGGGTGTACTAGTAAACAGCTAAACTGATTTCACCAAGAGTCTTAAGAGCTGCCAAGTTAAAACATAAGCTACAGAGGATGCTGAGAGAAATGGAATGGATTTCAAAAATAGTGATGGAGGAGGGTTGAGGTCGATCTACTCCTTTAACTCCCAGCAGAGGTCCAAAAGACTCCCAGAAGCTTTCCAAGGCTTGTGCTCAGTCCCGTTTCTTGTGATGCTTTTGAAGGGGCCAAGGCAGGAAAAGCAGTTGTGGGGCAGCAGCAGCGACTGGGCAGGTCCCCTCTTCTCCGCTGCAGCTTTTCTGGGCATCAGCTCAGCTGCTTGCATTACAGATAAAATGATGAAATTATTACATTGCCAAATAAAAGGAGCAGAGTGCAAGAGTTGATTGTTAGTAATTTTCTGTTCTGGCGCTATGGCTTCAGCTCCTGCAGTAGGCATTAATCAAACTACATCTTTTCACAGAATTTACTGTGACAATCCATGGGCCCTGGGGATAATACCTAACTGTCTGCTGGCATCATCTCTAGCCAGTGATTAAAGGGAATGGAAACACCAGAACAAAATGTCTCTAATGAGGAAAAGGAACAGTAAAATACTTCACTTACTGGAAGACAAGTGTCCTGCAGTGTTTTCTCATCCTGTTCTCCCACTGGAGTCAGTGTGAACTTTGTCTGTGTCTGGACTTCTGCAGATGCCTCCCTCTAAAAATGTTTTATTTGCCACAATAGATCAGAGGCAAAATATACTGTATCATCAGAAAAGAAAAAATAAAACAAAAAAACCCACCACAAATCTGAGGGAGTAGGATTAATCACACCGAACTTTTACTGCCTTAAAAGTGAGAGGTTGTCTAGCCACATTTGGCTCAGTCACTGCAGAAAGAGGTGATTCATCTCACCCTAAGACACACATCTAAAAGACAGCAGATGACTTACTGTCTGGGAGAGCCTATTTCTCACCACTGACTATTCAGTGACTATGCAGGGGTAGGTATGTCTCCTTACTGAAGCTGGCTTGGTCCATCTCATCCTGTATCAGCTTTTTCTATTTTTTAATACATTTTGAATAGGAGGATAGAGTCCCGTAGACCTTCTGCTATGGGGTGCCAGAAGGACGGAGTATGAAGTCTGTTAAAGTGTATCTAGTTCTTTGTTTTAAATCTTTCTAACAGTCCTGCAAGTTGTTAAATAAGCTTTCTGACAATGCGTGTTTTGTTCAGTGGTTTAACTGGAGAATATATAATAGTTCACAGACATTACCCTGTATGCAGCTACTAACCACAGTGACAGAATTGCATGACCTTTGAAAGCCACTTATATTTTGCAATTTACTTAATTCTGCTGCATTATCCATTTGAAAACACCAGTTACTTATTTGAGAAGTACTGAAATTTGAATTTATGATTTTTCACTGTTCTAGGACACAAATCTGTCTTTACTTTTTCTAGAGGCACATAATTCAGGGGGAGAGAGGAAGGAGACATTTAATTTTAATGCTCCACAGATGAAACACTAATTGGAGTCTTAATTTTTACAAACATGTTAACACCTCACATTCTGCACAGACGCTACCGAGTTGCACACAGAATATTGTTACTAAGCAACCCAAAAAGCCAGAACCAACACCACCGCCCCGCACCCCTCCCCGCAAAATACAAAAATCATTTAAAGACATATCTCACACTTTGACTGACACAGTCCGTGCCATTCAGCTGCAGAGTTGGCAGATGGCATGCTGAGATCACTATTTCTCTTTCCTTTCAGTAAACACAGTGTAAAGTATGACAAATTTACAACATGAGATTGTAGGCTCGCTCAATGGGTTTACTTCTGCTGGCTTAAACCAGGGCTTTGCCACTGATTTCAGAAAAATGAGAAACTATACTACAACCATGCAACACAGATCTATAATAAAATACTAATATATTATCTATCCTCTAAGTTTTCCTTGGGAAAAACAACCAACCAACCAACAAAACACAACAAAAAATCCAAAACAAGAAAAGAAAAAACAACCCACCAAACCCCTTCCCAAAGCCCCAACACAAAAGAAAAAAACCCAAACAAAACAAAACCAAACCACACACAAAGAAAGAAACAAAAAACCACATAAAACAACCTTTACTGGGCTAGAAATCAATATACCTCACTCAAAAGTGTTTATTTCCAATTCAGCGTAACAAGTGATAGTCACAGATTTAGTCTGTGTTACGTAGATTGTGGAATTTTACACTGAATTTGTCAGGATATTAAATACAACATTGGTGTAAAACTCTCGGGCTGCACCGAAGTTTCAAATTCCCAGTTCTCTGTAGCAAGCGTATGACAGAAAACATGACCATATTTCAATGTTATATGCCCTGTTCTGTGTTCTAATCTTATTCCCCTAAAAACAGCATGAGATTTACTAATGATCTCAGTGCAGTTAGGCACCGTTGGAAGAATGCAGAAGCGGTATTGCTGCTCTAAAAATTTACAGTGCTTTATCTTAGTCATTTTATGGGAAAATATGACTTAAAAGAACAAATCTGCTGCTGTCATCTGAGAAAAGCAGAATACAAGATTTTCTGGAATCATCAGTATCAGAGTGTTCCAAATTCAGCTGGAAATCTGGGGGAGCATCTATCAGAACATTGCTGCAACTTTCAAGACTATAAATGCACAGCAGTGATCCCACTTGTCTTGCACAGGATGGATAAAATGGCATGATTTTTATTACTGACACCCAACAGGTCACTTCCTGCCTGCAGATCACTATCCTGGTGTGATTAGCTATGAAATAATCTTGAGATACTTTTCTAAGAAGTGATGCTATTCATGGTAAAGCAACATCTTCTGGCCTTACTTATGCAGATCATCTTGTTGACATCGAAGCCTCGGCAGCATTTACAATCCACAGGATTATAGGCAGAATCTGGCCCATACTTTGCCCCACACGATAAAACTTGTCTGAGTGGTGTGAGGAATTCATGAAGCCATTATTATTTTTCACGGTAGTGCCTTCCATGCGCGAGTTTTAGCAACCTAGGAGTTCTATAAAATAGCACTTATACCTAGATATGCCAAAGTCCTTTGCAGGATTGGGCTTAAATCAAAAGCTTGAAGAACTTTATTGGAAAACCTCCCATTTTTGCATCAAGTCATTATTTTTATTTGTATTATGGAGTGATAGGAGAGGATGAATAATGAATTTAAGCAGGTATATTTAGTATGTCTAGAAGTACTAATGTTCCAGCTAAAAACTCATCAACTAACAGTGAAACATGACATTAATTTTAATACATTTCAAGATAGCAATGAGGTATCATTATCGGGCTTTCAGGACAGGATTCAATTCTAGATTAAGATGCATACAATTAGGCGTCACTGGTGTACCAGGTATCCAAGTTATCACTGGAGACCACTGGAGATCTAGGAACTGTAATCACTGGAGATCTAGGAACCAGTTTGGCTTCCTAAACATAGGTGTCTAGTGCCATTGTCCTCTGGTATTCTGCTTGGCCTTTAGTTGTTACTCCAGAAGTGCAAATCTCCCACAGGTCTTTTGTCACAACTGCCATCTCTTTGGAGACGTCTCAACCTTGAGCGACTCCAACAGTCATAAGAATCAAGCCCCTGCTGAACACAATTAACACTCCCCGGAGAGCAATTCAGCTTATTTTAAATGCTCTAGGGCTCAATTCAGTTGCCTAAAGAAAAAAATGTATGGTGCAATCTTGATACCATGGATTACTACACCTGGCTTCCAACTGCCTCTTCTGAGGGGCACATACCTCACATAGGGCCTAGACCCTCTTCCAGGATTGTGAGGGTGGTTACTAAATCAGGCACCTCACACGGCACTAAACACAGGAAACAAATTGTTTTCTGGGCCCCAGTGACTGAACTAAGTTTAAATAGAAGCTTAGATACCTCACTTGCCCATAAACCACATATGTTTATTTAGCTGTATTTTAATCCTACACACAGTGAAAGATCCCCACGAAGATCATGACATGCCAAATAACAAGACGCAGGGTTATCTTAATTCTACATCACAGATTAGTATCTTTAAAAACAGCTATTTCACAGCTAACAGATGGAAAACTAATATCCACTTTGATTTTCTTGTTCTCAAATGCCTTGCTCAACAAAATGTATTAATATCCAGACCAATAAATATCAGTGTAGTTATTGAACTGGATGACATACCTAAGACGCCAGAATTGGAATAGTCATGTGAAAGCTCTTTCCACGCAGGTTAATATATGCAAAGTCTTAGATGCAGTAAGCAGCCTGGGAGGAGAAACAAGTCAGCATGGCTCTGTAGAGTCCAGCACTTGGTTGTACTCATTCTGACCTGGCTTGGGTAATTCAGCACAACACAACAGCTCCCAGATTATTAAAGACTGGTGATGTGTTCATTTATTTAATCTAAAGATGTTTATGGGAAGGCAACACCATTAGGGAAAATCTGACCACATGCAAACTTGTGCTGAGGTGCAAAAACTGTGCACTTGCTCTGTGTAACAGCCCAGGCAGTCAAATTTTCCTAAAAGGCTGAAAAAATATCAGACGTACTTTCTATATCTGCAACTAATGTATTTTCAAATTGGTTGCGTTCAAACGAACCCACTGATAACCTGACGGGAGAGTTTACAAGGGGATGTGGATGTAGTGCCTAGGGATATGGTTTAGTTGAGGATTTGTAGTGTTAGGTTAATGATTGGACTCAATGATCTTAAAGGTCTTTTCCAATCTAAGCAATTCTGTGATTCTGTGATGCATCTTACTTTTTTTTTTTTTTTTTTTAATAAGGTGGCATAAGCTATCTTACCTCTTTTAAAAAGCTGTACTTCCCCAAAGCATTACCATCGGTGACATTCTCCCTTCAACTCTAACAGCGTAGAAGTGAAAACAGCTAGGAAGTTCCAGGTTTGAGCTCTGGTCAGTATTTGATAAACTAGAGGCATTTTAACTATCTCTACTCCTATGCCTTTATTTGCTGTCATAGGTGAGTGATGATAGATTAGAAGTCATGTCTGGTTAATACTCAAAGTGCCTGCTCTTTTACTCCAAAGCTCTTCCTCAACCGCTCTGTTTTTGAAGCATGTTGGTAGAAGGGAATGAACTTGAAAAAAAATCTACATTACGGTTGATGGTCATGATCTAGAATAAGAGACATAAACGCTTACTCCAGGGAATATGACTGCAACTAAGAGTAGTTCCGCATGCACTTAAGAGAATTGACAGAAAGGCATCTTCCCTGCAAGGATAACAACCTCAAACCTTATTAGAGCTATTTTTTCCCCTTATGTAAAATTAAATGTCTTTCTAGTGTATGTAGTTCAACCTAACTTTGTAAATTAACAGAAAAGCTCAACGACCACTGTTGTATATCAGTCTGAAACAATCCTTAAGCAACTTCCAATTATACACAGAAAATACTAATGAAGTATAATTCCCTCTGGGATGCAAGGCCACATTCGGATTGACAACTGCTACATTAAACACTGCCAAAAATGAATACAGAGCAAATTTTAACCAAGGACAAAGGGGCATACCACTGCTGTAATGAAAAAAAAAAAAAGTCATCAGAGCTTTAGCAGTATATTTCCATGTAGGCTCAAGATCAGCCTCTCTGTCCGCAAAGTCAATTTATGCCCACAGAATTCCTGCCAGCATTTTTCCAGCAACTCTGTAAGCCAAGAGTGCACAACTGCATGGCTCATACTCCATTCGATTTACGCTCAGTCTGATGAACAGAGGAAAGCAAAACATGCAAGTTGTGTGAGTTGATGAACCTGCAAAATAAGGACAACTACCTCTGCATATATAAGGGAGGCAGGAATTTGGTTTTACGTGGTCACCTAAGATACCTGCAAATGGTAAAATGTTCCAGTCATGGAAGCGTCTAGTCTGAAGGACTAGAATCACATAGTTTGGGCTTGGATAAGTCATACAGCCTTTACAGTTTACCTTCTCTTTCCAAAGGATCTGACATAATGATACATACTTACTTAATTTCAAGGATATTGTGAGAACTAACTAATGCTAGGATACCTTCCAAACACACAAAGCACTGTATGGAGCAATTTAACAAGTTTTGCAGAACAAAGATTTGCAATAAACTTGCTGAATTTAGAACATATGATTTCACATAACAGTTTTGGTTTTTTAAAATATGATGCCTATTTCAAGTGGGAAATTGTTCCTCTCTCAGCTGAAGAACGGGGTTTATAAGGTTTAATGATCTACCAGAAACTCCCACAACATCTTCTCATACACTGTGCTTCAACTACTAGGAAGCAGCCTGAGGACAACATGTAACCTCTGGAGTAGAATACTGAGGGGGAAAGTCAATTATTTCATTGAATGAAGTTGATAATACTCAGATACTCAGATATTTTCTGTATTTACTTTGCTTGCTTCTTTCATTTTTACTGTATTTACTCTGGTTCCTGTTTGATTAAAAACCCCCAAATATTTTGCTAAGAAGTATTACATGATTAAAGAATCCTTCTAACCAGTTAAGTAGTCATTTAAACAGAATATTTTACTTAATTATAATTAAGTAGTAGAAACACAGTGCTTAAAGCATACATACATACCGGTGAAAGGAAACGATCTTACCCTTTCACTTACTCAGCAGCTCTTCTGAATCATATCACGTATCATCATCACCTATTCTTATGTCCACATCACCAGATCTAGCATGTGACCTTTTTCTTTCAGCTCACTGATACAGGGAAGCTTGTAAGTGCAAAATGAGATCCACAAGGCCTGAATCTGTAGGAGCAGAGAGGTGCCTTTGCAGAGTTGTGGAGTGCCCTTGAATCCCACAACTCGCATGGGGGGAGGTAGTGAACCTCTGCAGGTGGGCTTTCTCCACTCAAGATACTGCATTTTTTTTTTTTCCTTTCAGCCTAACCTATGGTACTCAGCTGGAATTTTTAGTTTCTTCTAAAAAGCATTGCTGAACCTCATGTAAAGTCAAGGAACATGCACTAGTCCATCAATTGTACTGTGATCCTGCGTACAGGGCAAGGGAAGACAGTATCTCTGCCTTCAGCCTTGCTAAGCAAGACTGCTAAGTCAGAACAGCTTATCATGAGAGACTGGCTGAAAGAATATTTTAGGTCAACACTGCCTTGTCTCCCTGCAGGAGGGCTGCTGCTGCTACAAAACATTCCCTGCTCAATTATTCCGTGAAACTGCAGAAGTTTGACATAATTTCCATGCTGTTCGCCTCCCTCACACAACTTGGGAAAATAGGTGAACAATCACTGCATTCAAGAGTTACTGCAACCACAGAAACATCCTCCTGTCCTGTGCCCTTCTACTGCAAACGTCTGCAGGTCACCTCTTTTCTCTGGAGTTTATGAAGCAGAGCTTTCCTTTTTCATCCCTCTGCCCAAGTACTTATCACTACCTCCTCCCTCAGCATTGCTCAGGTGAAAGGCTGCTTCTAAGCCTCCTGGCGAAAACTTCATCCATGCCCGTGACTCTGTCACTGCCCTGTTTCCCGGTGATCTCTGTCAAAATAAGCATCTGCAGGACTCTACCCCCCATCTTCTCACATCTCCACAAAAGTGTGGCCACATCATGCATACTTCGAAAAGGCACCAGTGCCCCTTATTTATTTCAGGGTCGACAGCTGCTGCCTTCGTAGAGTATAAAACCTTTTTGGATTTAATTCAGCCTCTCAGCAACTTAGATCTGTTTTCTGACCTCCCTTGCCATTCCACACACTCTTGTCACAGTTAGTCTCAAGACTTCATTACCTTCTTTTACTTCCTCTTCTCTGAAATAGCTTCACCACCGGGATTCTCCTTCTGAGGTCAAATCTCAGCTGAGAGGCTTTGTTTTAACCTTCTCTCTTCATTCCTTTTCTCTTCTCTGTTTATCATCCTTAAGATTTATAAAAAGTTCCCTGAAAAACATTCTGTAAAGAAGCTTAGATTAAAAAATACTATACATACAAAACTTCTTTTTTAGTTTCTCTTTATTATTATTTGTGGGGGGGTTGGGAAATCTACCCACATGTAGTTTGCTTATTTTTCATGTGAAGTGACTTCAGCAACTTAAACTTTATTCACCATGGAAGTAATATTTTAACCACACTACCAAACCCTGCAGTACTTAAACACAGAGCAGTAATGAATATAAAGAAAGCCATAAGAGCAGTTGGGTATACATATGAGGCAGTTGACTCAGAAGCCTGGAGCAGTAGCTCTCTGAAAAATCCAGCACCTCAGCATTTCTTGTACTAAACTGTACTTTTTTTTTCATTTAAAAAAAAAAAAAAAGCAGTTGTAATGACATTTATTATTCCCTTTGGCAAAATATTATCCTCAAGACACTAATGAGCACTAAGTCTTAGAAGGGAAAAGCTGTAACCCTTAAAATAACAGGCTAACATTAGAGATCTGTTTGTCAAATGCTTTCTAGGCAATTTTACCTGCTAACAATATGAAAACAACTGTTGCCTCTCCGATCTCTGCATCTACCATGCAAGCACTGCTGTGCTACATTTCCCCTACCATCCCATTCTGAGACAATAAATCACTACAGAGTAAAAGGTGTCGAAAAGTTTCCTGCTCCTGCAATATACTGCAGTGAAGCACTGCAGCAGGGAGGGCAGCGCCTCGCCAGGGGATCACACCAATTTATTTCCCGTTACAGCGAGGTGGCATGAACTGTTTCAATAATCTCCAGGTAATCTGCATTAAAACCGTTTTACTGCAGTGTACTGCGGTATTAGGAAAGATTTCAATATTGCACCACGTGATGCAACACAACCTTACAGCACTTGCCAGTTCCCAGGCAGGAAGGGAAAGGTTTAAACCAAAGGCTGCAATGTAGCAACTTTTCCATTTACGAAGCAATACGACAGGCAGACTATTATGGTTTACTGTGTTGGCGTATAGTATGAAACGATACAAAATTCACAGAACAAATTATTATAGACCTGAAAGCCAACATATTTTATTTCTGTCTTAATCCCCCAAGCTGGTATTGAGAGACTCTTTCAATGAAAATGGATTTGCCTAACATTCAGGGTAGAGTGTTTCCACGTTATTAGCTCAGTGATAAATGAATTTTAGTATTCTAGAGATCATTTTTCCTGTCCTTATTTAAGCTACCACAGATGTTTCCCTCTCTCCACTTCCACCCTGCAAATTTTGTAGTTTAAATTTGCACATACACTTTTCGATACAGTTTTATGATGGTCATATAAGCAGTAACATTTCAGTGTTATTCCAATGTTTACATAGAGATTTGCATTACTTCTATAAAGTTTCAGAAGTGTTCCTCAGATTTATATGCTGACATCAAAGATGCATGAAAAGAATAGGAATTTTCTCTCGAATTAACCTAACTTTTTCCTCATTAACACAGGCAAACACAGTATTACCAAATACTACCTGGAGATATTTTTAGCATGTGATTTTTTTTAATGTTTATTAGTACGGGGGAGGTCAGAAATGCATTTTCAAAGCCCCCTGAAACCGTCTTTGAAAGCACGGAGAATCATGCAAGTAGCAGCCACAGAGGCAGCGGTAGGGACAGAGACGAACTCTTGTCACTGTCGGCACCGGCAACCTGCACCTGGCAGGACTGTTACGCGGTTTGCGATGCACCAGCCCCGGCGAGGCGGTCAACGAAAGGCACAGGAGATGACACGTGCTGCAGCGCGTTGCAGTTTTCTGCAGTAAGAGGGAATACCCCTGGTGATGCTGTGTGACAGCCCTGGCTGCAGCAACCCCCTGCACCGGCCAACTTCTCCGCGGCTTTCATGGAGGAAGCGTCTTGGCGAGTGTGCAAATTACACGCCGCCCGGTATATAAGCACCAAGCACGGAGTGCGCCCTAATGCGTAACGCAGCTGACAGCTGGTTGCCGTGCTACATCCCGGACCGCTGCCCGGTCTCTCCCGCAGTCAGCTGTCGCTTAAATCCCAGCATCAGGAACACGGGTCAGCACGACGCGAGGACTCTAATCCCTTGTCAGGATGTAGCGCATTAACATTTCCCAATCCCTTCTCCCTGCGACGGCTTTGCCACGAAACTGGCCGCGATCGGCGCCCCGGCTCCAGGGTCCGCCTGCCCGGGCACCGGCTGCAGCCGCCCTTTCCCCTGCCCCCGCGCCCCTACCTGCGCGGGCGATCGCTGCTGAACCCCCCCCCCCCCCGTTTCCAGCTTTCCCATCTAACTGGCAGTGCTTGAAATAGCCATTGGCTGGAGACGAGCAGCCCAGATCTTACAGCTTAGAATGACATCGGACAATCTGGTACTAAAATGATGACTTGCATTTCTGTACACTGCACCAGCTCTAAGTTTTATTTCTAGCCTGATCTCATCTCATCTACATTTGTGTTTACTAAGGCACCCGAAGTTCCTTTGACACGCTATCAACATGCTTAACAGGGTTTTACTCTTATTCTTCTACAAGATGATGAAGTTGCAGCATTCCCAGGATGAACTCAAAGGTATCTTCTCAAAGGCATAACCAGGGGTGTCAACTGCGCAGCCACTGCCCGCTGCAGAAGCGGCAGAGGTGCACACGGGGAACCACGCAGGCTTGAGCTGGCGCTATCAATCCTTCCAATCATTTGCACTGAATTCGCTCAGTACTTACAGGGGGAAAAATAATCTCTATGAGCCAAACACCCAACTACAAGTAAAACTGATAGCATTAACAGATTAAATCTGCCCCTGAGCACCGAAGGCTCTCACCATAAGGCTCTTTATTAGGAAGTTAAGTCTTAACAAGTGGCTTAAGGGGTGGATAAAGCTTTTCCTGGGATAATCTGCCAGCATGTTGCCCAGTGCCAGTTTCAAGCCATGGGAAGAAGAAAGTTAAAAAATATAAGGAGGAGAAAATCTGTGGCAAATGGATGCCCAGTAGCTGAGAGGTCCT
Source organism: Ceryle rudis (assembly GCA_033439905.1). Classification (NCBI taxonomy): domain Eukaryota; kingdom Metazoa; phylum Chordata; class Aves; order Coraciiformes; family Cerylidae; genus Ceryle; species Ceryle rudis. The sequence continues at coordinate 8,802 of JAAGNO010011098.1, read as the reverse complement.
CTCCTATCTTTGCCCTCCGAAGCTCCCTGCCATCTTCAGAAAGTTAAAGGAAAAGTATTCCTCCACTCCGACAGCTTCCTGAAAACAAGAACGCATCGGGATTACACCTACAGTGCACGTGCTTGACCTCACCCTTTGTACTGTCAGCCTTCCAGAATTTCACAGCATCACAGAAAGGTAAGGGATGGAAGTGTCCTCTGGGGAGCACCTACACCAAACCCCCTGCCAACGCAGGGTCACCTAGAACGGGTTGCACAGGAACGTGTCCAGGTGGGTTTTGAAAGTCTTCAGAGAGGGAGACTCCACAACCTCTCTGGGCAGCCTGTTCCAAGGCTCCGTCACCCTCACAGGAACAAAGGCTTTCCTGAAGTTTAGGTGGAACTTCCTGGGTTCTGGTTTGTGCCCATTACCCCTTGTCCTGCCGCTGGGCACCACTGAAAAGAGACTGGCCCCATCTTCTTGACCGCCACCCTTTAGATATTTATAAGCATTGGTAAGATCCCCTCTCAGCCTTCTCTTCTTCAGCCTAAACAGCCCCTGCTCTCTCAGCCTTTCCTCCTAAGAGAGATGTTCTAGTCCCTTAATCATCTTCATAGCCCTCTGTTGGACTCTCTCCAGTAGTTCCCCATCTCTCTAATTTGCCTCCATCACATTCAGTTGAATCATTTGCCCATTATCACAAGGTAATTAGCACTTCCGTAAGGGACTGTCTTCAGACAACGCCACCAATGGTAAAAACACCACGATCCCAAGCAGAGTGCAGACACCTACGTACGAGGGCAACGCGCGCAAGGGGAAAGACGGGAAGCTAGAAATGGAAGCTCAGAAGCTATGTTTTGTTTATAATTCACTCCTTTTCAAGTCTGCCACCGATCTGCTGCACACTTAAGAAACAGCCAGCAGCCTCATCAACGGCTGCTTTTTCCCCAAGCTACCGCGCTGCTCTCCTGCTCCGCACCCTTCTGCACTTACTGCAAGAGATCCGTTCTGTGTGTTGGCCGTGTTCGTGCTCTGCTCTCCATGCGGCTGCGTGCTTCCGTAGAGCGTCAGATTGTGCTCGCTGGTCTGGCCTGCATAGTCCTGAGTGTGTGGCACCCCATACTCTGTGGGAATCCCGTTCTGTGGGGGTGGTGGAAATGGGATTGTGGTGAATGGCTGCACCATTGCATCAGGAGTTGCTGCTGGCTCCTGGTTACCCTGAAGAAAGGGGAAAGGAGAAAGCAGTTTTATACCACAGAAGAGGGATCAAAATATCAGCCTGAGAAATTATATAACCAGAGGTGTTCATGTGAATATCCCACACATCATCATCATCATAATACTGCACAGTCTTCTGTTATCTTCTCTATCAAAACGAGCGTGACTCAGTCCTCTGAGCCATGACACTGCTGCCTTCATCTTTCGGAGGAAGCTTTCTCGCTACTGGGTGGCATACGGAGAACAAATTACGCAGCTGGCAAACTGCATACCCCTGCAATCTCACACAAGGCTTTACAGGCAGTAAGGCATTATTTTGGAAGGAGGAAAAGGCACTGAAACATCAGAACAGAGAAGGAAACACAGAAGGAGCAGGGTGCTTGAGAACACCTAGAAATACCAGATCTGGGTTTATCTCCTCCAGTCTGACCCTCACGGCTCTGCTCACAGGCAAGCGTATCGCACGGTTCAGAGCACACTCTCCTCTGTTGCGTGACACGGAGAGAAAAGCAGCACTCATTTTAAAACTGATCTCCTTTGCTCTGGCAGCGCCGAGTACAGAGCATGGGTGCTCAGGTACCAGCTGCTGGAATATCCCATTTGCTTTGCGCTGACCGGGCAGAAGACAAGGAAGAGCTGCGAGACCCGAGCTTAGAACACAAGCCTGGAGCATGCTCGCTCTCTCCCCAGTCCCGAGCATCACTACCATCACACAAGGCATTAATTACCCGCTTCTCTCTCCGCTTAGGGTATCCCACAGAGACCTCCACAACAGGACAGTGGACTTTTTAGCAGCTTTTAGCACTTAGATGTAGTTGACACCAACCGGATGACTCAGGAACCGACAGTTGACCATGCAAAGGATATTCCCAAAGGACAGCAAAAAACCTACCCCACCATGCCTGAAAAAACCACCCGAAACAAATAGAAAAGCATGCCGCCCTGCAGAGATCTCTCCTGCTGCAGGGAGCTGCATTCAGCCACCTGGAGCAAAGGAGAACAGCCTTGACATTGAAACCCAACCCTGAGAAGCCCTGGCCGCTGCTACTGGTGCACCACTCCTACTGCTTCCACAGCAAAGAAAAAAAAAAAGAAAAGAAAGAAAGAAAAAAAATCCACGGAAAAGATTTATGATAGAGAGGGCCGTTTGATTTATGTGCGTGTCAACAGACTAATCCTGATTTTAAGTTTTGGCTGCTGTTCCAGCCCTGGGTCCTCCCCCACAAAGCCCAGAGGTGCTTCAGCCCATTCTGACACCAGCACGCTTAAATCAATGGAGTAAAAAAGAAGCAGACTTTATCCTGCAGATAGGAAAGGCAGAGTGGGAAACACCAAGCAGCCTTTCAGCAGAAATCATGCAGGGACTGACGGACCTCCAGTGTGGCCGGACAAACCTTTCAGTCCCTTTATCAGCCTACCTGCAGCTTTCCCTTCCGGGCGAAGGGAACAATGACAAATGCAGCGCACCTCCAGCCAGCACTGGGTCATTCAGACACTGGCTGAATCCCAAATCTGCTCTGACATTAGTCTATCTAGTTTGCCTCCCCTGGGGGCCGTGTGCTCCCGCAGCTAGGGAGAAGGAGAGGGAAGGGCATTCAATACCACTTAACGGAGCTGAGCCGCAGCCTCGGCCCGCGCCGAACGATGGATGGATTCATTAAGTGAAAGTCCAGCCGCCGCGAAGCCTCGCCGCCTGCAGAAACACAAAATTCCGCAGCCTTATCTGAGAAAGAAAAAATTCAGGCGAGCGTGCCAGCCGCGGTCAGCGCTCGGTTCCTTGCATGCAGTGCCCCAAGCCACCGCAGCCCTGCATCGCGTGCTGGCTGCTCCGCGGAGGCTTTTTCCACACACCGAGCACATTTTCTGAAAGCAGGGCAGGGGTTGTTTCCCTCCCCTAGAAGGAGGGCGGCTCCAACGGCCCTCTGCTTCTGCTCACTCCTTTGCCATTCTCAGCTTCAGAGCAAGGAGCTTCTGACTCGACTGAAACCACCGTCAAGACCTGCAGGGCGAATTTTATGGACGGAAGACTGCAAATCAGGTATCGGCAACCCCATCGCTCACCTAACTTGGACTATTTATCCCCTGTCACGACAGCACCGCTCCACCTGCAAACCGCCTCCCTTTCAAACTCTCTTGCTTAAGATATTTCATTATACCCAACTGCCCACGGGCTTCCACACAGCCCCTTCTTGTGTTTAAAAGAGGAGCTAAATAGAAAATGGATTTCTTTTTGTCTAAACGTCAGAAATTGGTAGGGTAACCCCAGGAAAGATGCAGTAGCAGAAGCTATTTCAAATTTTCTTAGAACAAGCTAGACTGACAAGCCAGTGGTACCCTGGATAGAAGGAAGAGAATGCTAATTAGCCACAAAAAAACCCACCCTATTCTACTGTCCTCTCGACAGCACGGGGCTGCTCCCCAAAGGACGTACTCCAGCATTTTGTTTCATCTCACTCTTAGACTACTTAAAATGCCAGCCCATAAACCTTTTACCATCTTACTTTCAATGTTTTTAGCTCTCAGTTAATAATGTACCTTCCAGTTTAAATGCATTTCAATCTTTTAAATATTTTCTTTCCCTTCTTCAATTATCTACAAATGTTTGAAAGATGAAAAAAATGCTCTCGCTCTCTCTATTGCTTGTGGCATTTTGATAGGACGTGTTTATTTTGAGCTTAATCGCACCTCACAAGCCAAAATATCATGGTAACTTTATTTATGACTTCTTTCTGACCTTCCTAAGATTTTCAAATATGAGATTTCTGATGCACAGTGAAATGGTTTTAATACCGTTGTCAGTCCCGTCCCCTCCCAATGGCACTAACAGGCAAAAATGGTATCTTTTGTTACAAACATATCTTTAATTTAACGTCTCACGATATCTGTAGATTTATCACCATTATGCTTGTCCAGGATTCATCACCTTACGGAGTATCTGGATCTCAAATTATTTTTCTCTTGGTAGGATTATGTACACGCTTCCTCTCTGAGGGTTGGGGTTTTTTTTTTTAATTTTAATTTCCTTTGATGCTTTAGAAAGACTTTTTTTTTTTTTCTGTTTTCACCAGTGTCTACAGAAAAGGACTCCTGATGAGATCTCTGCAGGTTTCACAGCATTCTGATTTACTCCAAACCCAGAGGAAATTCTACCTCTTCTGTTATTCTACCAAATTTCAACATTTACATAACATTTCCTATTTTCAAGAACTTAACACAGGAGGAAAAAAAAAAAAAAATTTAAAAAAACCCATTTCTCTTCAAACACAGAACCTGAACTCCTTTCCCTACTTCGAACCCACCAGGGAAAATCCTGCAGTCAGAGATGCTGCTTTTCCCACATCTCAGAAACATGGAGAAACCCCCAAACTTCTTGAAGTACGTACGTAGGAGAGACTTGACTGAAAGCATTTTGTCTGTCCAGTCTTGACAACATCTCACTGCATTACCAGCCCTGCCCGTTTCAGTTCACAAAATTCTCTTAATCACCGAGTCAAAGGCAACAACAGATGGAGGTGGATGTGTCCTAGAGCAGTCACCATCCACGAATACACACAAAGATGCCATCACAGGACTAGGAAAGCCCGGCTGCAGTTCCCCACAAAAACTATTGCTATCTTCAACTTATGTAATGGCAGGAAATAAATCTTGATTAATGCTCAGGGTGGCTGGCAGTCTCCAGAAGGGGAGCTTGAGTGACATTTGGCTGCATGAGTAATTTCTGCTGCTGCAGATTAACTGATTCCCCCCATGAGTTTGTGCTGCCATGCACTGACCGTGCTAGCTGCCATCCCATGCTCAGCAAACTGGGAAAAGCTGTTCAGTGCAACTGGAACTCAGTGTAATCACAGAACAGTAGAGGTTGGAAGGGAGCTCTGGAGATCACCGAGTAATTAAGGTATGCTCTTTAGGAAAAAATAACACAAAAGACCCAAACCTAAAAAAAACCCAAAGAAAACCACATAAACAAACAGGAAAAAACTTCATTACCATATACAGAAATCTATAGCTGTAGCAATTCGTGTGCTTTCTATTCATTGGGTTGCTCTGCTCCCACAGAAATCGCTCATCTGCATCAGGCAGGAATTTCAAGCAGCCCCCTTCCCTGCAAAAAGCTGACATCTGATTCATCAGCACCCAAGCCCACGGGGCACAAGAGGGATCCAGAATACCCGTCTGGGCTCCGATTTCAGGTCTCTCTTCTCAGCCCTACAAAGATCCAATCATGTCCCCGCAGGTGCCAACTTCCTTCCTTAAGTCAGGGGTTTGCCTGTACCGCTCAGTACAAACCCATCTCGCGTTCTGTTCAAAAAACAAAGAAGCTAAACCAGTGAAAAATCCCCGATGGGGATGCATTTCTACGTGTTTACGCAGCTTTAACTTAATAAACAAACTCCAGAGCTCCAAGCCAGCAGACGAACGCCAAGGAACTGCATCGAGTGGTACGCTGAAGTGGGAGCTGTGGACAACATCTCAACAAGGAGCAACACGGTTCAGCAAACACAACATAGGATGAATTCTTTCAGCAGACAGCAGGTGGTGATCCAAGATCACGGCACTGTAAAGCCAAGAGCAAACACCAGAAACACCCACAACGGTCTCCTACTTCCATAAAACCGTCAAAGATCGGTCAGTTTTGTGATGGGCCAGTTTTCTTTGGCTCATTAGAGAAATGGGAGTCATTACAGGGGTATGAAAGGGGCCCTAGAGCAGTGCAGCTCCAGATACCTTACGTATTGGTACTCCATAACGTGCATAGATATTAAAGCATAACCAACCAAATGCAAATTATAATCCCAGTAAGGCTTAACTGGTACAGTTTCTGTATAGACACGTCCGTGCAAACTGCCATGAGGTAAATGGTCTGGGCTGTCCATAACCCTACTGCGAGTCGTAAGCATCAGAGCAAAGTGCAGACAAACGCTACAGCGTGTAAACATCAAATAATCTCTTAAAGATGCCTTTCAACTCTGGTAACCCCCAAATCACTGGGATAGATGTGAGTATATGCCCATTAGTGGAATGAGGTTTCGAAGAGGAAAACCTTTACTGAACTCATTTTATGATGCCTTGAAGCAACCGACTTGCAGCTAAAGGAGGCAATTAACCTGTTTGCGAAGACCAGCGTGTTCCAGGCTCCGACGTTCTCTGCGCTAACCTAATCCCTTTCGTAAACAGCAAAACTGTTTGTAGCTCGGATCTGAAGAGTCACCGTTCAACCTGGAGCCGCTGCCTGCCCTCAGCTCTCCGCATGAAAGGGATCCTTGTGACTGAGAGGATGCGGGGACCTCATCATCCCTCCTCCGACCCAGGTCACAGCCTCCTGTTGGAGAGGCAAACGTTACAAGTGGCTCCAACGGAAGAGGCCGAGCACTGCTCTGCAGCTGTACGCGGACAAGAGAGAAAGGTCCCACCACGTAAAGCTGCTGCCTAGGAGCAAAAGCTTAAGGAACATGGGCTGGGTTTTTTTTTTCCCTTGCTTCTCACAGCTGAACACAAAGGTACCCCTTCCCAGCCCCTCCAACACAGCCTCCCCTTCCAGGGCTCCTCTGGCAGGAACCCCGGTGAGACCAGTCCTCCCAGCCGTGGCTCCAGAGGGACTCTGCCCAGAGCTGCCACCATCCCACCTCCAGCTGTGCACTCCTGCCCTCTCTCCCCTGCCAGCCATGGTGCCCCATCCACCCTCCCCTGAGCCGTTTCAGCACTTATCCCAGGAAGAAGAAACGACTCACTTTTTGTTGTCAGGTTAGTTTTGTTCCCAGTTAAGAGTGCTGAAATGGCTTGGCAAGGACTTGGGGGAGAACCGGAGCCAGAAAGGAAAGGGGGTGGAGAAGCCAGGGAGGGAAGGGCCACGGGCATCAGCACTTGGATGAGCTCAGGCTGCCAGAGAGCTGCAGTTTCAGGCACGCATTAACCCTCTCCCCAGGCAATCCCACAGTATTTCCCTGCTGATAACTTATCAGCAAGCAATTTCTTCACAAAAGGGAATGGGTACAAAGCAGCTCGAGTGGTGCTCCGAGACCCACCAGGAATTCAAGCATTACTCCTTCCAGAAAACCATCGGCTGGGGCATTCCACCAGAGACAGACCCCAACCCACACTGGTAGCTCTCACAGCATGTGGAACCCTAAGCTTTTGTTTTAAAAATTGTGCTTTTGCTCTTTAGGGTCAGGAGGATACTCAAGCACAAAGCAAAGTGCTGTGCAGGATGATGAAGTGACAGCTTTCCAACTCCTCCGTCGTGCCAAAACAGCGACTCGGCCACGTGAGCCCTGTGGGTGCCGCTGAACATCGTACAAGGTCTTTACCCCAAAAGTACAGCGGCGACACTTTCTCCATCGTGGCCACTTTCATTACAGATTAGGGTTTGAACGGGAAGAGTGGGTAATTAATTAATTTTGGAGGTGAAAAGGATATATACAAAGAATATAACCGTGCTGTATTCTTCATCTTTGTACAAACCTGTTCCTGGATTCGGAGGGGTACATGACCCTAACCTGACACCCACGGTCCACACTACAAAGGCATTTCTGTTACTCCCGAGAGCAAGACTGGCATGTCTGTCTGTCTGTCTGGCAACCCAGTCTGATAAAATCAACTATTTTTCTTCATGTGGGCTGATCACAAAAGCACCTTGAAGAGGATCGCAGTACTAAGAGGTTTTGTACTCCATCTTAAAGGTCTCTTCCAACCTAAACAATTCTAGGATTTCATCTGCACATCTGGAGTTTGATCTTCATTTGACCTATGACATATAATGTAACAGACAAGGATGCTGCTGGATTCTGACTCTACTACCATGAGCACAAAAGCAATTCCTCCTGAATCCTCCCCTATAGGGATTTTTGCAAGAGTTTGCTGGAATTTTATACTTGCTTTGTAAAAACAGAAAAGTTTCCATGCATGCTTTTTTTTGAGCTTAAACTGGATGTAATCATTTTAGGAAATACTTTTTGCATTGGGTTAAGTTAAGCCTAAATAAGCTAATATTTCACCAGGAGAAGAAAAGGAAGGAAAGAAAAAAATAAAAAGAGAGAATGCCTGCACTCAAGCCTTGCACCTAACTAACCATTTAAAGGCATGTTCTCTCCAACTTCCTGGTGCAAGCTTGCACTAGATTATCTAATCTTGCCCTTCCTTCTAGATATGGAAAGCGAGGGAAAAGCAAAGTTATCTTCCAATATATATTCTATCATTACAGGCCACCAAAAACTGTTCTGTAAAATAAACCAGCTGTCCTTCCTTTTTGGTTTGGGTTTTTTTATTTGGGTTTTTTTTTCTTCCAAATGCATTTCAGAACTTTATGGAAAAGAAGTTCAAGCCCCTCCGAGCCCCTCTTTTGTAGGAAAGGATGAAAGAAAATTACAGTCTTATCTTACTCTTCCACACAGGAAGCACTCACTCGTCCCCATGCTGTCATTATTTTCAGTAATGGCCAACTCTTGCTCTAGCCCAGTGCCCAAATGCAGGCTCTCAGTGCCGAAAGAGCACACGCTTAATTAAGAAGCCCCTGGGCAACCTGCAAAGAGGCTTCCTGTTGGATATGGCCAAAGCTTTAGTGTTACACAACATTATTAAGGTCGTGAGCCACATCTACTTACCAGCCTG
>JAAGNO010011097.1:17389-37510 GCA_033439905.1 Ceryle rudis | reverse complement strand
ACTGAGAGAGTGGCTGGGCACTGGAACAGGCTGCCCAGGGAGGGGGTGGAGTCACCATCCCTGGAGGGGTTTAAAAAACGAGTGGACATAGCACTTGAGGCTACGGTCTAATGGACAGAGAGATGTTAGGATGAAGGTTGGACTCGATGATCCTGGAGGTCCCTTCCAACCCTAAAGATCCTATGATACTATGCCATGTATATCACATTCATTTTCAAAGCAAAACGTAGTTTGACCCTAGTCAAGGATTCTCTGAGATGGAATCATCAGCACATCTACTCATCGTCTATAGGTGGCAGTATTTGTTTGATGAGGGTTTCGTTTTAACCAGTTTAGACAGGGATCCCCTGAAGAAGCCTACTGTGTTCATCACAAAGATCAGGTGGAGAGGGAATATGCAGTGCCTTGCAGGTCTTAAACCCCAAACACATTTGTTGTCAGCACGTAGCATTTAAGGCAGAGTAATCAATCGCATTTTTGCAACATTGCCCAAACTGGTATTTAAGTTGTTCCGGAGTTTATCAGGGAGAAATCATTACAGCCATCTATCAGTCTCTCAGTGCTCTATTATACACTGCACAAACCTAAATGTCAGTGACTCTATGTAGTTAAATTTAAAACAAACCGCAAATCAATTCAGAAGGGCTGCTGTAGGTTTGTGGGTTATTTGTTTCTAATGCTAGCATCTAAAGGAGAAAAGAAAAAGGTTTTTAAAAGAAGTTCAGGAGTACATCGACTTTTACCTTCTGCCCTCTTCCACAATGGCAATTTGTCAGACTGATACTGAAAGATTAGCAAGCAGAGTCAGAAGATGGGCTCCGCTCAAAGTGGAATAAGAAGGAAGAGTAAAAAGGCTACTTTGCCTCCCAAGCGTCTACCTGGCAACGCTCCCCATGAGTGTCAGAGTCTTATCCTGCCAGTTCAGTGAGGAATACGTTCAGACTCAAACACCGTTAGGCACGGCAGAGAGAAAACACTAACAGAATTCATGTTTAAGAGGTCTGTTTATTGGCTGCAGGGTCCAACACTTTCTTCACTGCTGCCATATGCAAAGTCAACTCCATTTTTGGTGCACAAAGGTTCTCCTTGCTCTTTGTTCAAAGGGCTTAGTACAGTACCAGCATGAATTTCAACCCATCATCTTTTAACCAACACTGATGGTCAACGAGGCAAAAAAACCCCAACCAAACCATGCAACATGTGTTAGTCTGATAAAGTTAGGCTGAGAATATTTATATATTTACACAGAGAATGTTCAACATCTGTAACCTGCCTGCAGCCTTGTATTATCTTGACCAAGCATCCAAACAGCTACATTCTGGCATAAAATACTCTTTTGTTTAAGGTTTGGTGTAAAAGCTACTTATTTCACAATGCCTTTAACTGGATTCTACCGCACCTATGTTTTGCCACAGCATTTCTACACACCAGTGACACACACTCAGTCATACCTCACAAAACAAGATAAGGCATTCGCAGATATCACAAGAAATCCATTTTCCAGAGCTTTCTACCGTGACCTTTGGAGATCACTAGGGTCTTTCAAACCCAAAGGGCAAGTCTGTAAAAGACAGGCAGTTCTTCCAAGATCTATAAGCTTGTCATTTCTTGATGCTCCTACAGGCAACACACAGAGTTTAAGACTACTTCATTAATTTCCTAAATAAAAATTTGGTCTTAAACCCCACTGGAGAACAGGGCTTAGGCACTTCTGAAGTTTTTATCTTACATCTGTCTTTAATAAGGGGAAGCTTCAGACTAGAAAACAGAGGAGAAGCAATCATCTGGAATGGGAAAAAAATAACAATTGGCATGAAGCAGGTCAACAGTGTAAAAGCATAGACAATTTTGTGGACTCCATATCCAAACAGAATTTCAGTGACCAGACAGGATTCTGTACGTGAGGGTCTGCTGAAAGAAATCTGTCTGCAGAGCCAAGCACTTCACCATTTAAATTAAAACTCAGTGTAAGGGCATACTTTGAGAAAGCCAGTTTACTGCAAAAACTCACCCGTGCAAACAGTTCTCTTTTCCAGAAAGCACACTGCGCCCAGAAATGGAAAACCGAGTGGCAGCAACCCAACATGCTCAAGCCTCGTGAACAATAAAGACCAGGAGAACCAAAAGAGAAGGCACCCACATGAACCTGTTTAGCCAAGACAGCTGAAAGGTTTGGGGTGTTTCTAAAACTGGCTGCTTCTTTTAAAAGGAGACTTGGAACCCACCCTGTGCTGGCTGGAAGTAAGAACACCTTTTCACATACCTGACGGTCTCCGAGGCAGAACAATATTCCGCTAATACGAAAGAATCAATTTAAAAGCTTTCTTTAAAAAAAAAAAAAACAAAAAACTAAAAACAAAACAAAAGGTTTTTTTACACATTAAATGGATAGCAGTGAAAAACCTGTTGAGGGTGAAAAGATTTACATCCTTGTATTCGACGTCTGTCAATCTACATCATCTATGGAGAGTTCAAGTGGAAAGCCTCGCTCTTCAGAGGGAGTGACTGAGCAGATGGATGGAAAAAGTTAACTGAGTAATGAGGTGCGGCAGGGTTCCATACATAACTAAAGCTGTTCTGCCAGGCTCCCCAAATTCGTTAACGTGCTGCATTTTCAAGCGGCAACAGAACTAAAGAAAACCACTGTGCTCCAACAGTTAAGGCCTTGACAGCCATACGCCTTTACAGCTCACAGAACAGGCCGGCCCATTGGCCAACAGAGGCTCAAAATGGCTTACTGCTTAGGAGCTCCAGAACCCCAAACCCCTCCAGATTAAAACAGTGAGAGGTTCCTATTACCATTCCCTTTTCTTTTTCTCATACAGTGGTGCAACACGGCACGCTAAGGGCCCAGCTGTGTCATCGTGACCCAAGCAAAGCTTTGACCATCTTCCCTGTCGGTTTGTCTATACGAGGACAATAAATTGCAATTTTGAGGGGTTAGTTTAAAAGCAGAACAAAAATGCAGAATTTGCCTTCCCCCACTTGATAACAGAAAGCGGGGACCAGTAGGGGCTATACATCAGAAGCCTAAGTCAGTTGTTTAGAGAAGGAGAAACTGAGAATCTGGCACATCTACTTGTTTCTGAAAAGCACTACTGACGTTCGGTGGACTTTGACCTCTGTTTTCTGTGGATGTCTATCTGGGCCTACCTGTAGCCCTTTTCTAATAAAAAAGGTGAGCATATCCACTAGCGAGATACAGTAAATAAACTGAACTTTTTTTTAGGACATTTACATTTCAGCCCTTCAAGAACTAAACATCAAAATCCACCCACATACACACAAAGCAGGTGATACCTCCCGCATAACAGATGTGGGATCCGAACTGTACTTTTTGTAACGTTGCCTTTATCCTAACGTACTAGTTCAGAATCATCCTCTGTTTGCTCTGAAATCACATGCAGCAAGATTTGCTCAGTCTTTCAGATCACATGAAATTAAGCCACCTAAACATAACCCACAACTACACCGAGAAAGCACTACAAATTACTGTTGGCTGAGGAGTATTCAGGCACCTACCACCCAGGTTCTAGTATTGATACCTTTTCTTTTCACATCATGTTATTCCTCTGGCTCTTCGACTGAAAGGTACCATTTGTCACTACTAGTACAAATATTAACCCTCTCTTCCTTCCCTCCCCAATAAGTATTTAAAGGAAGACTGAGCACTACTTTGCCCAGCCGTATGAAAGTGCAGAATGAGGAGCATCCGGAGAGTCTTTAAGAGCAGAACTGGTATTCTAGCTCAAGAGCAGTTTAATTTTTGGCATGGGCATAGAGTACTTGTACCAACTGACATTAGGTAGGCTAACAAGGGGCCTCAGGTAAGCACCCAGGCTGCCTAGTGAGTTCCTCAAGAGGGCACTTCAGCTGCGGATTTAGGACTCCACCTCTGCCCCCAGCTCAGGAAGAAAGCCTAGGCACTCAAGCTACCTGCCTCAGGTTAGACTGTGTGATCACCCACAGAGCGCAGTTCAAAGGCTGCAATGTGAGAAGTGGCTGTGCTGGTAATGACAAAATGAATGTTTTTCTAATGGTACCGCAACACATCTGAAGTGAACTGGTCAGCTGAACCTGTCATGCACTCATGCTGTTGGTGTTAGAAATGCCCTAACTGTGCTAAGGTGGCTGCTTCTAGGCTTGGCCTCAAACTAAAAGAGACCTCCTTACCACAATGGATTCACCATGTTGGGCTGAACGATAAAAGTCAGTCTACCTTTATGCTGAAGTGGAGCTACTCCCATGGAACCTGTCCTGAGGCGGGGATCAGAAAGTCCTGTTTGAGAGGTTAAGTCACCAGATGCTAGTGAGAGAGTAACAACAAAGCACTTTGGGAAAGGCTGGGTACAAAGGAGACAAAGGTCCAGGTTCAAAGCATGTACCATTTGGTAACTGTGGCAACAACGTTAAGTTTAGGTGTTCAGAGTTTGAAACGTGACAAAAATGGCATCTTCACCTTCCCTCTGTGCGTATGTTGGAGTCTTCACATGCTCTAAGCGACACCTACCCCACCCATTGTGGCACCAGTTACGAAGTCGTCAGTGAACTCAAGTATTGATCGACTCCTACATCAAAGCAGCGGACCAGGCTGCAGTGGCCTCAGTATTCAGTTATTTCGCTTTCAGATATCAAGGGCAGCAGAGCTTTGCTAGTTAGAGAAAGCTGCATTTTACCTGTAAACATAAAGCTTTTTTTCCTGAGAGCTCCTGACACCATTTTCAGACTTCTCACTATGCAGTTTTGAGTCACTTCTCAGAGCAGAATTACATTTCAATCTTTTGTCTTTCAGGGAAGCTGTCTGCACTTCCACAAGTAACAGCACAGCAAAACACCATCAGGAGATGGAAGAATTCGGGCAAGCTGCCCAACTGTTACTCAGATCTCATGCCCTCCTTGGCTACAAACGCTACTTCAAAGATGACTCCATGTACACTGAAGCCCAGTGCACGCAAGAGGATGTTGGTTATTGGTAAGGTTTTCACGTTTTGGAGTCCAACTACAGCTTCCTAGTTTTCCACTTCAGGCTCAACCTTGTCTCGACCCGGCTAAGAGAGAGAAGCAGCATTAGTACTGGATATTAACATCTGGCTTTACTATAGCAGCACACTTCAGCCTTTTCTCTCGCTCGTTTTCTTAGCCAGTTCTTGAGGATGAAAATGTTGCTGTTCTTTGGTAGACACAGAAATCTGTCAGCAAAGGTCACCTGTCCTAACACTGACACACAAACAAATGGGAACATTTTCAGCCTTTTTTAAGCTCTGACCTGACCCCACTGCATATACCAAAATGGCGATAGATCTTTATAGCATCTTTTTCCCTTTCCTCCTTCAGCAGGAAATTCTTCTCTCATCCCTTCAATCCATACACACAGACACACACACACACTCACACACAGTAAGCCAACCCAACACAAAGAGTGTACAGGGGAAGAGTCACTGGAACGATGTTCATTAGCACACCATTATGAAATTCTCTGGTTGTTTCTCTCAAAGAATATAAAGTTGAACACATTCTGTACATATTGTTGGTTTCTTAGTTATAAAGTAAACACAGTACCAAACTGTTTTAAACACGGCCCCTTCTCATTTTGTCTTGCTGAAAGTCCTCTTCCAGTCAGAAACACTCAAGCGATGTACTGCGAGTGGGCATACGGTGAACGACAGCAGAGGAAGGAAGAAAGAGGCACTTTTGATCGGCTGGTATTCTTGGACTTCCCTTTTTCCCGTGGAGGTTTATGTTCCTGACACTAGATGGTAGTGTTAGCACAGAAAACCGCTGTGGTGAGGCACTTGGCAACAAGGCTCCAAGGCAGTGCCCGGTCTCTGCTATGTCATCAGAATTGGTTTCTGCCGCACTTCCAGGATATCTGGGCAAGGAGGAGAAACAAAGAGATACAGCAAACTTAGGAGGCTCCTGAGAGTAACCGTTGTACCAAAAAGCCTGAAGAACCAAAGGCGCAGTTACAAACTGCAGCACAGCGCCCCTATTAATGCTGCTAAGGGAATTTAAAACCACAATTAATATGTGAGCTTGCCTATTAAAAGTCCAATTGAATTCCTCGCCAGCTGCACCCTAGTTGAGAGTTGGGAACCCACACATCTATCCCGCCATGGAGAGGTGACGGCTGATCTATTCAGTATCATTTATAGTGGAAGCAACACGCGTCAGAGAAACAAGCGGGATGGCTGTTACAGGGACACGTCAAGGGTTCCCCTTTTTTTGAAGGGAGAAATGGACCACTTCCAAGACCACGAGAGACTTTTAGCTCTGAAGACATGAATACAAATAATTCAAATATTTCAACCATTCGACAGCCTGAAGCCTACATTTCTGCACTCAAAAAGCTGCCACAAAATCTGCTCCTTCTGCTGGCTCCTCAGCTCCATATTCTCCAAATGTGACAGTTAGAACCTGTCAAGTATCCATCAAACCAATGGGTATCCATCATACCAATGATCATAACAAGTATCAACCATATCAATCTTTCCAACTGTGGACAGCAAAACCAGCCCACTGGCATAGCAGCAGCATGTAGAAATATGGAGACACTGGGCTGCTATGTCCCTTTCAAGGCTACACAGAGAATAAAGAACGTGGGCAAAGGGAGCACGCAATGAAGGGGCAGATCACACAGCTGCACAGAGGATGATCTGAGGAAAACTTGATCCACAGCCATGCTTGTAAAGAATGAAACGCAGTGAAGAGAGTCCAGTGAGGAGCCACAAAGATGAGTGATTGATGCATCTGACATAGGAGGAGAGGCTGAGAGATCTGGGATTCTCTAGCACGCAGAGAAGGCTCAGAGTGAAGAAAGTCTTACCAGTATGTATAAGCCCCAAACATTTTAAAAATATACTTTGATCACTATGTCTGGGATTTTAATTTCTTAGTACAGGCTTCCTAAACTACCCCAGGGAGATGAGCATCGTTGCCCCTTCACCCTGCCCCACAGGGGAAAACTGCCACCGGCACAAATGCATTCATTACAGTGAGGCACTGGGAACGGGCTCGACCCGATGGGCCAAGCTGAAGCAAACACAGCTAGTGAAAAAGTGCAGATGAAAATTCTGCTTTATGGCCCAGCCATTTTGTGTCCTATTTCTGCACATCTCAATATACACTGTGACTCCTGCAACCATATGTTAAACAAATTAAGTCTCAGGAAGCATGTTCAAGCTCAAAGCAAATATTTCAGCATGGTGGCATTTATGCCACCCACTTGAGCAAGCATTAAATGTCAGCAGGAACAATGTACCTTCTGTGGACTCCAAAATGCCTGTGGTGAGTGAGCTTCCTAACTCCCGTTAACTAGTTGTAAGGTTATCAACACAATTATCGTAAGGAATAACAATGTATTTTGCTGAAACACTGCTCAAAATCCACCCTTACTTACAGAGGATGATTTTTACTAGACTCTGCAATTTCTTCTAAATTGAAATCAATCCCTAACACAGTAAGAGAGAAAACGTAGGAATACCTCTACTAAGTATTAATTTTCACCTCTACCTTAGTAGCAGCTACAATTTACTTTTCTGCAGAGCAAGAGCCCAGTCTACTTCTGCAACAGGCTCCAAGGTCTTAGCCTGCAAACGAGGACATGACTGCAGCTATTACTATTACACTAGCATCATACAACTGATGACATTAATACCCATACTATCTTCTCATCAATTTTAGCAGCAGATTAACCTGTTTAAGAGCAAATTTCCCAACTCTTTTCTGTTAGCTACCTTTCAGGGACAGTCTGGAAACAACCACTGTAATAGACCCGGTTTGTTTTCAGGCGTGTTCTCTTTTTAGACCCAGACAAAAAAAAGCAGGCACAATCCAGATAAATCTATTCAGAAGTCATGCCATCTGCTGGATGGGAAGAGAAGAAGAAAAGTTTTAAGTTCTTAGGGGAACTAACTGTTCCAAGGATCTTCCAAGACTGGAGACAGGACTGGACCTTACACTGCACTGGGATCATACTTTTATTCCAGGAGATTCCAACTTTATTCTGGGCTAGGTTTTGGAGTTGAGCAATAGTTTTGCCTGAGACACTGCCGTCTGGCTGGATCAAACTTGCTTTCTGCCCTAGTTGATCAATGTCTGTTTTCAGTAGTAGACACTAGTAACGGCTATACAAAAGAAACTGCCACTACGTTTAGACAGAGGACAGCACACTTAGTCACGGCTTTCTCAGTTTCCCCGAAGTATCTTAAGAGTCTCATGGGCAGTCTAATGCTGCAAGCTCTACCGCTGAATGACAAGCAGGCTTGCTGATGGATAGAGTTCAAACAGACCAGTTGTTTTCTCTAGTTCACCTGTGTTTGTAGGCAGACAAGTTATCCGGATGAAAATCGGTTAGGCTTACAAAGAGTGGCCTTACACGTGAGATGGATGAGCTTTACAGTCCAGTATTAAGGTGACTAGCATTCCTCCGGACATTTGCTAGTAAAAACCACCAACTTGTTTGAACCCTCACCACTCAAAACTGGCCCAAAGCTAGAGAACAGGCTGGCACCATTCCACTTGTTCATACTGATCTGCTGCTACAGTCGGCAAATGAGGCCTGTGAAGCAGCACTTCCTTACAGAGAAACACTTGTCCCTCTGCCTTCGTAGCAAAATCCGCCAGCACAGAAGACTGTGTGGGAACCCCAAAGGGCTTTGCTTGTGCGTAATACACGTTAAAATTCACCTGTTAAAATTCGATGCAATGGCAAAGTGACGTAAGTTAAGTGTGCATAGAGTAGAAAGTTTTCATCTGTTCTGTTCAGCTTCAGCCACGAGCCCACCAGAGAGCGTCCTGTTCCAGACAGAGACCGCGACCTCAGATTTGTTGCATTGTGCAGATCTGTAAAGGTAGAAGACAGCAACCTGAAAGTGACTGTACTTTCTGTGGTTTATTGGAACACTTCTCAAAGTCAAAAAAAGAAGAAAGCCTACTATTCCCTGGCTAGAGATCCGTCACAGGCAGGACACTTATGACTGGGGTGGTCTTGTTTGGTTGGTTGGTTGTTTTGGTTTTGTTTTTTTTTAAAAAAATCAGTCAGGTCTTCCCTAGCACAGAATTTACCATGTACACTGAAGCTAATGAATTATATTAGCAGCTGGCAGCAGTAGTAAACAACCACGTGCTAACAGACCAGCCAGGAGAAGGAAGGAAATCTTTGCCACCACACTGCACAAGCAGAATCCTAACCTGGCCTTCCCTCATATACAGAAATACTACAATAGCCCTAAAACTAAGTTGCTACTCATGCAGAAATTCACTAGCATAATGGAAGAACTATTTCTTAGGAAGAATTGACATGTACCAGAGAAGGGAAAATGAGCATTAATATGCCGGTTTACTGCAGACCTCCATGCACTCCCCAAGCCAATGTTGATACCCTTCAGCACTGCCACTGCTCCAACAGTTAGTCTAGAGGGCCACAAATAGCTTTTAAAATAAAAGGATACTGAGTCCACTGTAAACTAGAGGAGGGTTTTTATAGCTGTAGGTCTCTCCCACAGCCAAGAAAATGTAGTACGCTGCATTTTTTTTATTTTTTTTTTTGTGTGCTTTCCCTCCATTCCCCTCAAACTCAGCCCTATCCCAGAGCACTGAAAGCAGATGTAATGCTGATCCAGAGCAATCCGAGCTCTGGGACTCCTTGCTTTAAAAGTGGGTCCTGAAAGAGGTCTTAAAGGAAAAAATACGTAGTGGCAGCTACTCTAGCAAGATGCATAACAATATGGGAGAAAGAAAAAACCCCACATAAATAAATAAATAAAACCTGTAGCTTGTTTACTCTCCTTCCCTATAAATGCGTATAGCAAGCAGTCTATTCCCTCCCCTCGCGCATTAGTACTATGCAAAAAGCACTCCGGCGATCAGGTCGGAAGGACCTGGCTCTGGCAGCTGGAATAAGCACAATCCTTCTGCTGTGTCATGCCTGCATACAGCAAAGGCAGGTGAAGTGGGCCCTCGTGGCCACGACAGGCCTGTCTGTGCTGGGGGTAGGTCTGCGGCAGCACTGGCCAGACCAACGACACTGCTTGTCTTTAGACAAGCAGGTTACTGTCCATGCACGAGACCACGATGCCCCAGAATATCTCTGGTTCTACAAAAACCCATCTCTGGGTGACCTGAAGGTCTCTTTCCCACTCTGAAACAAGAATTTTACCACTGCAGCTCCTGAGCAAACACTTGTAGGACACTCAGGTTTCTGAAAATTGTAAAGAAATCTCACATACTACATGTTGAAAAGTCATCTCTGAATATGTTAGACTTCCTAGCACAAGCTGTTAAAAATGTTTCTTTTTAGGACTAGGACAATAAGGTCAAAACATTTATAACTGAAGCCAGACTTCTTGATATTTTACATGTGTGCTATAAAATGTTTGGAAAACCTGGATTTTTTTTCAGTTATGTTTTTCAAATATATTAGAAGGGAAATAAAATGAAGATCATAAGAATATTCAAAATTATGTTTAGGTAGACTAGGATCAGACCCTGCAAAACAGTACTGAGCAGACACCACCATCACCTATAAGGGCTGCTAAATAAATGCCTTGTACTCCATTCCATCCTATGCATCCTCCAGGAGAAAGGTATCAAAAGCAGGACTCCATCTGGGAAAGCTGCACTTCTCCCCACATGATGTAAAAATTGATCCAAGTCCTACCCTTTGCCTAGTACAACATGCTAAAAAAACCCCACATCTCACTTGAAATAACAGACATTTTTACCAGGGAAATTAAGGAAAAAAACCAGAGATGAGGAAAGGTTTCTATTGATGGATCCCTGAATTAGTTACTACCAGTTTAAGTTGCACAGAATTTGAATTAAACATTATCACTTCAGCCTGTTTTTTAATGTGCAGTTGCTCATTAGCTAAGCTGGCCCAGTACCACCGATAGGTAACAACTTCACTCTACAAACAGAAGTTGTGATTCAGAAATTACCTTTGAATTTTCCTATTAGCATGTTAAGATTGGCTTTTCTACTGAATCATTTTTAAACATATGAAAAGCAGCCTGGACATTTGTGAGTTTCCTGCCAAACAAAACCAAAACAGGATTTGATTTATCTGCTATATTCTGAATTGGACTCATTTTTTTTAATCCTGTTGGTTGTTTCATACTGAGTAATTAGAATTCAAAGGAAGGAGTCCCACAAGGCATCAAAGCATTATATAAAAGAAATTCATCACGTTTTCTTTTTAGAGAGTTCAGAACTGATCCAGAGCCAGTTTTGAAGTAAAAGCCTTTTCATCAGCTTTAACCAAGTTTAGATCAAATCAGGGAATTCAGAGAATGTGTCCATGACATCAAGATCTACCTCACTGTACTGTAATGGCTGGAAGAGGGCCACCTAAGCATGGGGTATCTTGGAAAGGGGGAAGATCTCTCCTGCTCAAGTTTCTCTCAAATGTCCCTACAAAAGGGGGAGGTAAGTTTTAAACTAGGAATTTAAACACAGCAATTATTGGCCTACAGCCTTCAAAAAGAAGCTCAGACTGGGAATAACCCTATTCTGGCAGTGGTCTTTGTGTGGAGCCAGGCGTTTTTCACGCTGCCAACTTCTGGGTGTTTTTTTTTTCTTTTTTTTTTTTGAAAACCCAGCATAGGGATCCCTTTCAACAGGTCTGTGCCCTCGCCAGACAAGACTGTTCAGCCAGGATTACGTCTCTCACCTCCACCATCATCATCTCTGAAGAACTCTTCGCTGTCATTCGCCGAGTGGGATTTTTTCATCTCAGCAATGTGATTTCGGGGCACTTTTCTCTTGAGGGATGGGGAGAAAAAGGACGGGCGATTGTTGCGTTCTGGGGTTGGCGGTGTGCTGAAAGAGGTGACCTGAAGAGGAAAGAGAAGAAAAGCTCGAAGAAGTTTTGTTTAAAAAGTTCTATGCTTCTAGTAAGATGTAATCAGCTTCAAACATGTGCCATGTGGCAGTTACACGTGTGAAAAATCACAATCATGACTGGTGTCTAGCTGTAATTTTTATCACTGCGGCCAGAGAATATCAACTGAACAGTCATCCCATCTTCAAGATGCTCATCAAGATGAAAATATTTTGATATATCATCACCCTCAACTGTTACATGAATAAAGAAAAACCTCTCTCCTAAGAGGATCAGTTAACAAGGTTTTATAGTCATAAAGGAACAAAATAATTCAGGCACCACAAATGTCAAATTTATTTTTGCGTAATGCAACTCAGAAGATTTACTGGGCTAAGAACGCATTGTATTGGACACTAAAATCGTGCACCTTCATTTCTCTGTCAAACAAAAGGTGGTGGTTTCCCTGCTTAGGGCAATGCCACATGGGATCACCGAGAAAGGTCAGAGTGTCTCTGTGAAGCAGGGTCACAAGGTCATGATCCAGCCCAAGATGCTGAAGCAGAAGCGAAGTCAGTGCACAGTTACACGCATAGTGTATTTCAATACAGGATGGAGGACAAAAACGGTGCAATGTCCCTGATGATTTGGTTAGTCTAGGTGATGAGAAACACAAGGATGTAATTGTCTGCAGTGGAACACAGGTCAGGGATGAAAGTATGGGGACATCATTCCTTCAGAAGAGTGGCTGCTCTTGAGTAAACCACAATTATAGTCAACCGTGCCTATTTCAGAGAGAACTGAAATGCAGTCCTTATCTACTGGTTTTGCTAGTAATAATTTAATAGTTTCATTTCAAATAAAAAAAAATGATGACTTTTTTCCCTAACAGAGGTGAGTAATTTCTGTCTCATCCTTCCTTCTTCAGGCAGTTGAATTAACAATCCTGTAACTCTCCCCAAGATGACAGCTGATATTGCTCGTCTCTGTTCATACAAATAATGAGGGAGGTGACATGCAAGTGAGGATGACAACCAAGCAACAGCACTGCAGAGACACTGCCGTCCCTCCATCACTAACGTTAACAGTAACAACAAAAGTAGGCGCATTGTACCACCCAACTGATCCTCTCTTTAGCTCACTTGATCTCTGATTTGTACTTGTCTCTATTTTTAATTCTGTAGCCATTTCATACACCTAGAGGGATAACCAGAAAGACAAATCACCATTAAAACCATTAGCAAAAAAACCCGAACAACCAACCCAACAGTGACAATACATTGTCAAATCTATTTTGACCATTTTCCAATTGACACTGGAAAGGTCTTGGAGGCAAAAGATCAGGAAGTCCCTCCAGGCTGTTATCTCTATGGTATAGAGCAAGCACACACAGTTAATGAGCTCTGTGCTGGCAAGCTCATTTTGCCTTTTAGGAGGCGAGAAACAAAAATCACACAGCTTGCACAGAGATGTTCAGAAGCAGTCCCACAGACCTTTCAACTACACAGGTCAGCCATGTGACAGAGGAAACCAGATTGGAATCCATCAGGAACTGCCCAGCCCAGGACAAATCTGCGCAGGTATTTTAAAGACATGGTGCCTAATGCCCATGAACGAGGTAAAATGCCTTAGTGGAAAACAAGGCTCAGGATTGAAAAAGGGCCAGATCAGCATCCGTGGACTGATTCTATTGGTATTTCAATGCACTGGCATCAAAATTAAGCATATGCGTAAAAATGGTACTGCATCTAGATCTGTAATCTCTGCTTTAACATTATACAGGCTTCACACTGGCAGAATTCTTCAGCGGCGAAGTCTCCTACCAGTAACATTTCCTGTGAGGTTTAGCAAGCAACCTACATAATACGTCGTTTCCAGGTTTCTAGGTAAATCCCTTCATGTAACAGAAATGGAATCTATTAATTTTCACAGAAAACAGGCAGAATCGTCATTTTCCCTGGCATCAACATCCTGTTGTTTCAACAAAACACTCCTCCAGAGGTATGAATCATCCCATCATCTCTGTATTCAGCATTTGCTCAAGGGAAACCGTGCTAAAAATCCATCTGTGTATACTGAGTAGGTTTAAAATACACATGAGCAAACTTAAGCTGAGAACCCTGATGCGAGTCAATCCCAGCCTCAGCTGGTCTACTGGCTTTGGAATAAAACAAGTTCACGCTTAACCTTAAGTCAGTATTTCTGTGGGCTACTTACTCTCTCGTGCACTGGGGAGTCTGGATTTGAATCTTCTTCTGTCCCATATGGTGAAGTGTCACCAGTAGAAACTCTACTCACTGCCATCTCTGCATGTCCTTTCCCTTGCGGCCCTTTCATTCGGACAAACTCCATGTTGTTATATTTGTAAAAGCCAAAAGACATTCTCTGAGCCATCTTAGCTGCGACACTCACCTACAAAGCATTGAGACAAGAGCGAACAACATGTAATATCATCTCGTGTTTCCAAATAACAACGTACTCTGAAAGCGGCTGTTTTCAGAGAACAAGTCAGTCGAAACCATAGTGAATAATGTTCATTATCTTGATCGGCGCTTTAAGCCACAATCTAAGTGATCTCCAAAAGTTTTACAGATACAAAACCAGAGGCTCAGAGAAGAATCAACTCCTTCAGCTCTCCAAAAGGTAAGAGTTACCCAAGAGTACTGCGAGATAAACCAGAAGGTTTTTAGGCAGATTCACACACCATGGCACACCGAAGCACAAGCAGGCACGTGCACAACTCAGCCTCTGCAGAGACACTGAGTCCAAATAGCGACACACACACACACAAGATGCTTCAACTAGCAAAGCGCACTGCACAATTCTGGCACTACTTTGTGGCAAGTCAATTCAGACTTGTTCGTGTCCACACTGTCAAGGTCAAAGCATAAAGAATCGGTGCCCATGCACAACTAACCTGCATCGCATTGCTCTCTGCAAAACCCTGACAGCTTTTGAACCCTCTCTCAACAGACAGAAGGGCTCAACTTCCAGTTAACACAACTGAACTGAAAACTAAACTGAGAACTCAAAAAAGGAACAGATCAATACAAACACAGTCAGGTTTTGACTGTGGGAAATAAGGGAAATAAGAAAGGCTTATGCATAAGTTTAATTGGTTTATCACAACTTTCAGCTGTTTATCGCCTGAGAGGGCCAAGACGCTCTTGTAGCACACAACTCATATTATTCTAAGAATTAGTACAGACACAACTGAAATCAAGTAACCTTCAAAAGCACACAGATTGTTTCTGTTCTGTTAAAAGAATGGTCAGATTTACGTGTTTTGCCTTCAGCCATAATGGAATATTTGAAGAGCTAACAATTTTATTTCATCCAATGTAAAGTGGCTGTGGTAAGAGAGGACATTCCTAGGCTATGAGGTGACTTTACCACATCAAATCTTGCTTTTCTACTGCAGGGCTTTCTTCTTAAATTCTCTTTAGTGTTTCTTCATTCCCATGTATTTTAATAACCCATGTGCTGATTGTGTGAGGTCATAGGATGATGGCGGAACAGAGAAACAATTTCAGTTTCATGTTCTCTAGAAAAGTAACATTTAAAACAGGAAGAAGTGAAATTATTCAAAATCTCTCCTGACAAGGATAGGAACAAAGGGAAATTAAGTTTACAGTCACAGTAGATACTGTGGGGACCTTTTTCTGTTTGGGTTTTTTTTAAATCTCTGAGAACTGTCTTCATAGCAGACTGTAAGAAATTTGTTGGCTCTTGAATGCTCTTGACTTCAGCACTAAGTACTGAATTTGGAGCTGCAAGTGCTGGCATTTCATGTCTCTGTAGGAAAGCAAAAGAAGCTTTTCTGTGGCAGCAGAACTACAGTGGTCTTTTGAAAATAGCTACGAGTACAAAACACACTAAAGAAAATATGTTTTACATATAAGCAAGGTAATTATCAGAGTTTAAGATCTCCCTGCAAAACATGCCTTCTCTGAAGTAACTAGATGTATCTGTGAGCTTTCAAGAAAATGAAAGGGCTCCCAGAACTCTGTTATTCAGATCCATTCCTGTGTCATGCTCTTGACTACTTATCCACTTCACTCCTTTTGGCAAACTCCAGAGTAATATACCCGGATCTGAACACTCTCAGCTCTCCGAGCCAAAAGCATTAGCTTTCGGGTGACTTTCAAAGCCAAAAGAGGCAGACTAAGATGCAGATGATCTAACAGGACAAAAAGCTAAAGGCCTCAGCAGTGAAGAAAAACTGTGGTCTGCTTATCAGTGTTGCAAAGGACATTGTCTTTCAGAAGCATCTTACCCTGTTGTCATAGACCTTCTTGAGTGCTTCATAGCGGATGGACCCCTGAAAAATCACACCTTGGAAGGTGTTGCTTTTGTCACTGGCCACCAACTCCACACAAACCATTTCTCCTTCTCCCACAGTCATGTCGCTGAAAACCTGTCAAAGAGGCAAGATAAACGCTTAAGAAAAACCGCAGCTGTTAAAAGTTTAAGCACATCCAGATTCTCATGATTCTCCTTAGGCCCAAGGGAGCTGTAGGCTCCATCCCAGCCTTCCAAAAAAACAGACTTTCGGCAGCACAGATAGCAAATCATGTGCTGACATAAGCAGCTCTCACATTAGCCTGTCTTGCTTTAGGCAGTCACAAAAACAGGTGCCAAAATCCAGCTTTACGCTCAAATTTCCAACATAAAGACAGACAGATAAAATAAAACTACTGGAAGATAACCCTCAATTAGCCAGGAGCATTTGTTCAAAAGGTACAAGAAAACAGCCAATCGGGAACATAAGACTCGAACAGGACAAAAGTCGTCTGCTGCAACAACAAACTCACCTCTTCAAAACTGTCAATCATGAAAAATATGTTGGGGTAGCTGATCTTCGACTCCTCTCCTTTGCTGTCCATTGGGTGTTTGCTAGGAGACGCAAACACTTGCTGAGAAAGACAGAGAAAAAAACCAAAACAACAATTTCTCAGCTATACGTGCTCAGGAAATGGATACACCGAATACAAGGGAAGCAATACCAAACCACCATGGTCCAACGCTGCTCAGTCAGTGAACTTGTGCTGTTGTTTTCACCTACGCTAGAGATGCTGGACATGCTGCAGGCAAAGCTGAGCTGGTTTCTGCTAAGGCCTGTTTTGCAATACTGACTACATCTGTGAAATCCTTGAGTCTTTACTTGCAAGTTAACAAATATTAATTGCTCCACAGTAAGTGTCTTTTTGTGTACCTGACCTCTCACCATCCTATAGCACAGAGAAAGTATCCCCCCCCTTTTCATTAATAGAGAAAACCACCTTGAACTGCATTTAAGTTACTGCAATGCGCTGAAAATGCACACACAGCTAGAAAGTTACTGTGGAGTAACTGACCTAATGCTATTTGTTTGTACAGTAAACTCCATTGTTATTGTTTGCTTAGTACCGTGATAAGATCAACACCACTCAGTAATGGGAAGCATGATCCTCAGGAGGAAAAGCACTTGATTTCTAAGACTCATCTTCCGCTCCAGTTTGTTTTTCTAATCCACTGTGCTTCCTCTTGGCACCTTTCTCCCTCCTAAGCAGTTCCTGAACAATTTTGGTCACTCCATGCCTCAAAACAACTTGTGTTTAAATAGCTAAAGGCTTTAGATTTTATCACTCCAACAAGATTAACAAGCAGGTAAAGCAAGAGAAGAATTCATACCAAGTAGCTTTCTTTGCTTCCACTAAGCTCCGAATTAGAGAGGGCTGACAAATCTTAGCCCACCGTGAATGCGTTGAAAGCTCTGGATCTGCCCAGGGTGTCAGGCTTGATAATCTCACTACAAACCACTCAATACTAACTGCAACTAAGGGGGTAGGATAATTAGATATTCATAAGAGGGTTGCTTTTCCTTATTTGTACTTATGAAGCCTACATGCACATTTAAACACATATTATTAAAAAAGAAAGGTTGTTTCATGACAAGAAACAGCATTAGAAAGCAACAAGACTCCTCAAAGATGACACTTGCAGTAAACAAAGACATCTTCCAGGCATCCTTGTTCTCGTGACATTCAACACAAAGCAAAAAATCCCCCAAACTGATCTCCAGTCAGAGACACCTGAGGAAAATACAATTTGTAGAGATCTTATTGCCAAGAGAGCAGGGAGTCAATACAGTCTGCAAAATAATGTAGTGGAAAGTCAGCCTTTTTTATACTGGTCTTGTGCCTTAGGTATTCTACTGGTATGAACATGGTAGCTTTGTCATAGGTCAGGAGTAGCACAGCAGTCCTATGCTTGAATAAGGCTTCTATTCAACACGTGGCTGCACACTGACAGGTTAATGTACACTTTGTAAAGCAAAAGCCATTAGAGCAGTGATATAGATCCAAAAAAAGTTGAGTTTTGTTCAGTTAAAACTATGTGCCTCAGTGGTACATGTCACAATGAAACGCCCTACTGCAAATATGCTTTCCACAGCATATGGAAAGGCCTTTTCTCTCTCCAGAGATCATGATGTTGAAGTGTTACTAGCACGTACTGGTAAGTTTTAATGTGTACTGAGTTTCTCCTAGAAAAGGGGAGACAAAGCAAAATTTATAAGCAGAACCACAGTATGAGCCTCTACAAGTGAGGAACAGGAAACCCTCTCCTTACTCTAAACACTGCTCGCATGCAGTGAGGGAAGGTCTTTCACCCTCATCTTCCTTGTTTTCAGCTCTGTGTACAATATTTACAGGTTTTTCTCTAAAGAATTTTGCAGAAGTTAACTCAGGGTGAAGTCTGGACTAGTAAACAGCAGAAGAGGCAGTGATAAATAAAAGGCATACAGCAGTGGTGTAATGGTGTCTCAAAAGCACCAGGAGAAGGGAATTATGTGCCTAACTAATGCAAATTACAAATACAACAATCAGTGTTTCTAATTTTGTTTGTAGGCAAATCAACAATTGCTTTGAAGTGCTAAAATTAAGTTAAAGGAGTAAAGATTGCTGGTTTATTTTAGGTAAAGCCAGGAAAGCAGCTGAATGAGCCGAAGAAGTGGAAATGTCTGGGAGAGACAGCCTTTTAAAGGCAATGGAAGCCTTATAAAGAGGAATTTCTGCCAACTAGGAGCGGTTGTTGCAAGACCTGCTAGAAACTGAGTGAAGAAGCTGGGGGTTTCTTGTTCCTGTTCTCTCCGTGCTTATTATTCGGTCTCCTCCACTATACTAAACCCTGGATTAACTGTACACTGCACACAAGCAAGTGATAAAAGCCTTCATTGTGGAGATGGAAGGAATCAGCAGTTTAAGAGAAAACAAGACTCTCAAAAACCAATAAAAACATAAATTGGTAATCAGCAAGTCGTTTAACTATTTAAGAGCCCTCTTCTTGCGACTCGGGCTCATACAATTTCAGTTTTATCTGCAGAGTGGTTAACAGCTGGGCACACTCCACTGCAGCACAACCACACCACCCACATCCAGGAGGCAAAGATAAACATGTGGAAAGCATGCAGAGGTCTTTGCAGTTGTTTGAGAGGGGTTAAGATCTCACACTGTAGATGACTGGCAGGAAATATCACTAGGCAAATACCTGAGATGCTTCCCATGGGTGTATCTGCCACAGCACAGTCCAAGAACTGCTGCCCTGGTTTTGATGGAGCTTTTAGGATTAGGTAATACTGGATGCCAGCCTCTTACCCTCAGGAAAACAGAGCAACCTCACCTGAGATTTCTTTTTGTGAATGTGAATATCTCCTCCATCAGAGCGTGTACACACAGCACATGTCACCACGTAATCCAACTAAAACAGGGCAGATAGAGAAATAAAAAGGTTCAAAACCAATATTCATGTCCATGAAGCAGAACACATTCTGTCTTAATTTCTTCAGCTGTTTGGCTAAAAAGTAAGATGATTTGATACTGCCATTTTCATTACCCTCTATTATACTGAAAGTCCTACAGTTTTCAAGCCCGCATTTGTTTGTTAACTCAGTGACGCTTGCTGCACAGATGCGGGCTGAGGTACACCAACTATGGGTAAAGATATAATTTAACACAGCTTACGGGTCAGCTGGGGGAATAAGCATGACCCACAAACACACACAATCACCCTTTAAGGTGGAAATGGAAAAGATATTCTCCCTTTGAAAAGGGAAAATTAGAAATACTAGTGGAACAGAAGCAACACATTAGAGAGGTCAGAAGCCATGAACCCAGCCTACCAAACAACCAGAAAAAAATTGCCAGGAGCAAGCGTGATAGCCGTGAACAGCACTGCCCAGCTGTGACACAGCTCTGCGTTTTGACTGTAGCAAACAGATTCTTGTTTTATTCAGCATCAAAGGTGGAAACTGCTCTCTGCAG
>JAAGNO010011097.1:0-17289 GCA_033439905.1 Ceryle rudis | reverse complement strand
ATCGTGTTTGGTTAGTGTATTGAGAGTGTTGAGTTCGGGGGTTGGGTGTGCCGTTGTGTGGGGGTGGGGTTGGGGTAGTGGGGGCGGGGGGTGTGGCGTCGTGGGTGTGATGAAAACGATTTATTTTCTAGGATGTGTGCAATGAGCCAGCAGCCTCTCATTCCGAGATCACAATCAGCAAAACTTTTAAGGGATCTCCAATGACTTAGAGTAATGTTCAGCTTCCCTAAGCGCCAGTGTAACATGCAATAACTAAACAACCTATGAGTTAATTAAAGCAAACTGTGCCAGCTTCTTCTCTCTGTCATCAACAAAAAGAAGTGTTATTAAAGTTCTGATGTTAAACACAGCAAGCTCCCAGTGTAATACATAACACCTTTACTGCATTCCCACTTAACAGTTTCCTCTGTTAGCTGCACCAGTACAGTGAGCTCTAATGGAAATGTTTCTTGTCTAGCAGTCTCGTTCACTCACCAATAAGCTATTAAAACTGACAACGCCTTCCATTTCATAAACCTTTGTTAGGGTGTAAGATTCAGCCTACCTTCCCTGGATAAAGTTTTTTGAAGAAAGCTATTGGGACACTACTGAAAAAATAATAAACACATCAGTTTACATTCATTTAGACTCCAAAAGGCAAAATTAAAGCCATGTTTTATTTATATCCTCCAGAAGTGCTCAAATCTCCCAAGCTATAGAGGAAAGGGGACAGGTCTAAACCTCCCCTGAAACCTGCCTAGCGTCAATAGCCCATAAAAGTTAGATAAGCATCACTGCTACCTTCTGTAGGATGAGGTTCAAGTAGACACTCTCTTCCCAGTCAATGTCAGGGTCTCCCAGGCCAGGAAGCTTCTTCGAATCTCTCCGGTAAACTTCAACTTCAACCTGCTAGGAAAACATCAAAAAAAAAAATATTACCTAAAGGCACTTTTATGCATACGTTAATAGACACCAGAAGCTGTATGTTGCGTCCTTCTGATGGGTGTGTTTTTGGCAAATTTTATTTCCTTTTTGCTTTCACACACATACACACTTCTCTTCACACGGTCCCTGGGAAGCGAGCATGTCACCAGACACGCTCAGCATTGTCTAGCTGGTTGCTGTTGCTTGTTTCCAGGTGTGGTGGGAGACTGAGAAAATGAAGTCTGCTAATTCATGCCTCATCACAGAAGATATTTTGGTAACCCCTCTGCTAAATTTCACACTGACAGGACTGATTTTGTGTGATATTTTCAGTGTACTAAAACCAAGCAAATGAAAAGTCTCAAATAACCCCAGAAAGCAGAAACAACTCTACCACTGCTAACAGATTGAAGCAACTGAGATAAATATGAAACTCGATGCAGTACACAGAGTTAAACAGCAGTTCAGCACTTTACAGAACAAAGTCTGGAGCACAGTTTAATCTCTGAACTGTTGTGTAATACAGAACAGAGTGACAAGCAGCACGCTTCACATAGGCCAAAGCTATGAGCTACCTAGACAGAACACCTGGAAATGTTCTCCCTTTCTTTGTCAAGTACCTTTTCTTGTTGCTGTTAACACAGTAACATGCTTTAAGAACATCTGGAATATTGTAAACAGTTGTCACCACTGCAAAGGGGGCAATTCGCGAACCTTTTGTTGCTTGGGAAGGGCAGAAAATGAAGGGTAGAGAATTCATTGCAAGACAGATTGTCACAGAAGTCTGAATATGTGAATGAAATCCAATGGAGTAAGATCAAGCCTCATAGCTCTATTCAACTCCTCTGGGAAGGATAAAGCTACGTGACCAAAGTTTTATTAAGAACAGTGAAAAGGAACAGTATTTCAAGACCGATGCTCTCATCAGATAACAAGAAAGCCAAATGAACTGTTTTCTATAATTTGTTTAATTTACAAATATCTTTTAAAAAATGCTTACAGATTCACACATCATTCATTTAGCTTTTATTTCTTTTAACACTCCTCAACATTATTTCTTCTACTAGCAATGTAATCAGACAAACTAATGTGAGTTTCAGTAAAAAACTAAGACATGAGCAGCTGGAGTGAAATAATCTAATATAAATTACTCTCAAAAAACCCAAAGGTGATATTTGCACTTTTATGCCTACAAGTCCAGAAACATCACCTTCATTAAAATGCCAGAAATACCTTGTGAAACAAAAGCCATCCTGTCTCTGAGGGAAGGCACAGTGAGAGGATGGGGTGAAAGCAGAACTGAGTAACAGTTGCAGGGTAAACCTTCAGCTCTTAACGCCAGGGTAAGCAGAGACTTAAGTGTTCAGCAGAAACCTTCTCAGTTTCCTCTACCTCCATATCCACACGGAGCTTTTATTTTAATACAGGCAGAGTTTAATCGTCTCTTAATGCTGAAGTACAAAGCTCCCTTTGCAGAAGTCAGACACTATTTTTTTTCTGTTGGTGAAATTAAATTCACACACTGAAGCACTCCTCCCCAGCAAGTACAAAGCCATTGCACAACAACTCCTTAGAGCGCTCCCAGCCCTCTCACAGGTAATGACAAAGAAGGGCCTTTCTTTAATCACTTTGCCTTAGGCACTAATTTGGAGTAGGATTCACGGGTGGTCCAGCCACGGCTGCTCTAGCCACACTATTCCAAAGGAAGTTCATTAGGTGAGACCCCTTCCCAGAGAGAAAAGCTCTCAGCAGCCAGAAGCACAGAGGCAGCACTCATCTCACCTCCGACACATAGACAACGTTCGCCATGGCGCTGGCATCTGCTGGATGCGTTTTGCAGCTCCGGTTCATGCCCAGGTAAGTGTTCTCCGTGAGCACCAGGGGAACAAACCAGCCCTCCCCAGCACTAGGCCAACAGCTACACCACAAAGCCAGTGTTTGCTACAGCAGCTGTAGTTTCAGATGCCTCACTTTCCACACCATCAAAAGATCAGCTCTACAAAACACAATGAGCCCTCACCAGGGTGCTTCAACAAGCAGCACCACCACTGACTGGTCTGACTGGTAATAAATAAGCTTCACAGTGCAGGCACCCAAATCAGAAGCACCTTTTTGGAAAAAAAAAAACCAAACAAACTAAAAAATACTACCCCTTATCTCAAACAGTTCTATCTGCAAGGTTTCTCTTCCTCACTTCTAAACAATTTTTCCAGAAATAGCAAAGGCATCCATAAGGCATCTTGGCACAAAGTACTAAATTGTGTTGGCCAAAACAAAAAGTGCTTTCCAGGGGCTCAATTTCCCTCGCAAGTGCTGTAGCCCACAAATTAATCTCAGCTACCCTCTACTGCCACAGTGCTGGGCATGCGAAGGCCCAGTTATCTGTAAGATATTATGTGAAAAAAAATCAACAGGCTCAGTTCAGCTCATAGCAAATGATCCCCCTGTCGCTGGTACACTGGAGTTTCATGAAAGGCCAAGGATGTAGGAAATTCTGGGGCCGACTCCATTCAGACCCTGCAGCCACTTGGGTCAGCACTGGCCAATAAAGGAAGCATCCAAATCAATCATTAAAAAAAATAAATTAAGAAGCCTCATACAGAGAGCTTTAAACACAGATTTTCACCATTATATACATCTTAATCATTGCTGATTTTAAATAGTTAATCTGAATTTCTTGGTAGGCTGACCTAATCTGTCCATGTCCCACCCTGTACACTTATCTTCCTGGTACTATATAAAAGGCATATAGGCCAAGACCATAAAATCAATATGTGATGCCTCAAAGCCCCATTACTTCGGCTCCTTACGTACAAAAGGACAGCAGTTGCAAGATCACAAAAATACTGTAGAAGTAGCTACCTTAGTTGTCACCATTTAAGTCATTCATTTAAGTCCCAAGCCAAAAATCAAGGGCTAGGTATTAACCTTTTATAGTTAGAGTATCATTTCAAGTGAATGTCAATCTGGGATTGACATCATGGGAAACAGAAGATTGATATGTTTGCTGTTCTGACTTCTAAGTGCTCAGACATCAACAAACAGGAGGAGTGCTGTCGAAATCATGAGTTCCCAGTGGCAGAAACAATTATGTGAGTTTAGGTCAGTCAGTGTTGCCAGTGCTGAGCACAGCTCTTCCTAAATGAAGAGAAACATCTGCCTTACAGAAGTGTTGCCTTGTATTTACATAGAAATCATATGGTGAATGTGAGCCTAATTTTATATATATAAAAGAAAATACATTAAAAATATATATAAATTAAATATACAATTTCTTTGTATACTGCATGCTTTTAATCAGAACACCATTTTGTGGTACTCTAGGCTAACTTCATGTGGCCACATCTGGCCTTCCAGAGTTAAGAAATTATATGGACTGGAGAACATGCAGGACTTTGGAGAGCAGAGTCCTCCCAAGAAAACAAGTCTGTCTCAGCCAGGAATCCAGGAAACACTGGGTCTTCTTCCGGGTCTGCTGCCGATTCGCTTGGCCATGCCTCACGCCTATGCTTGTTTATCTGACTTTAGATTAGATGTGCCTTCCTGAAAGCATCAAAATACATTATTAGAAAAAACAAATACTAATAATTAACTCCCAGTGAAATCTGAAGCCAAGCTGGACATCTCCTCATTCGCGTCAAGATGATGACCCTTCTACACTTTCAGTAAGCTGAAATCCATTATGCCACCTTGATAAAGCTTTCACGGGGTTACAGAGCTAGGGCTGTAAAGGAAAATTATATCAGCTAGACAGACCTACGTGTCACAGGCGTTTTATCTTGTTACTTCTTCACAAAACCCAGCTAATCACATTTGCCTAGACAGTGTCTGGGAAAACACCTTATTTTGAGGACCTGTTCCAATGATTAATCATCCTCTTGGATGAAAGTGTGCAACTTCATTTAATTCAGCTGCTTTCCTTTTGCCAGCCTCTTGTTCTTGTCATGCCTATTTCCACTATATTAAGAAACTCTTTTAATACTCAGGTTTGATTTAGTTTTGTTTTGGTTTTTTGTTTGTTTGTTTTGGTAATTTGTAAGTCTTCCAGATAAAGCAGACAAAAATCGGTCTATGCCTCTCAGCTGGGCACCTCTGGACAACTTGGGCTCCTTTTCCACCCTCTCAGTATTTCAACAGTACTGGATTTTTCTGGTACCGGCTAAGCCCTGGTGCACATCCTCTCACTGCTCCATTGGGATTGCCCTTTTGCTGCACAGCAACAGAACTGCATGCTGAATAACTTGCACTCTGTGCCTTGCCTGACCTTTCCAGAGCCTGTGTGCACTCCTGGCACTGAACTATGCTAATAAATGGATCCACGTTTCCATACCACAGGGATCAGGCTGTGCAGCCCGGTGGTCATACCCTCATAATTTATGCAGCACCAATGTGCATCATGCACATCTCTAATCCACTGGAATTTTATAATTCCAGTCACTGAGGTCTGCAGAACGCCCTTACAAACACCTTCACCTGAGGTCATTTCCCACTTTGGCTGCGTTTTGCCTCTCCTACTAGTGAGGACACCCACCATCACCCTGCTTTTCCTTAGCCCATTCTGTATCATGCTTGGCAAACATCACGGCTGCCTTCTTGCCCAGCTATCACACATTAGTATGGACCACCTCTGGGACTTCATGGGCTTCTTTGCCACAATGCTTGTGCCTACTCTGGAGTGACACCAGAGGTCCTGGAGAGCCTCACAGCTACTTCCAGCCACAGCAACTCCCACTCGCAACACCCACTATCACCAAAACTGCTGTCAGGATTTATCTGTACAAAAAAAACCATCTTAAGTGCAAAGGAGCAAGGCATCAATTAACACTGATATATTTTATTGACAGAAACGTGCCTTTTGGAGAGGAGTATCTTATGGACTGGTTATCTTTACGGAAGAACTTAAGCTATACAAAACCTTGCACTGGAAGCCAATACCACACATGCGTTGAGACACTTACAGAGAGATGGAATATTTTTGTCATAAAGACCAGAACCAATTTAAGACCCCAGTCTAAGTTTAAAATCCTTGTGATCTCCTGGATACTTTTTCCCTTATTTGCTTCCCAAAACTTCCAGAATACAACCAATCTTTTTAACTAATAATGTGCACATTGGTATATTTAGGCCCTCTCCCCAGAAAAACCCTCACTTAGGAGAGCATTAATTCTCTATAGTTCCCAAGGCATTTGATGAGACCAATGCGAGTACACAAACAAAAAAACCTACAACAAACCAACCACCTTGTTTGAGCAGCTTCGCACATAAACCTTTGAAAAACTCTTCCTGAAAAGAAATCTACAATCAAAATTGACAGAGGCCTGCTGCCAGCTGAGCAGAACAGAAAGCATGGGTAATAAAGAACAGTGTTTACAAGAAGCACTATCCTGCTGGCATTCAGAAGCCATCCAAAAAAAAGCAGATTCTGGTTTTCTGTTGAAGAGTCTAATGGGATTACAGGCTTATCTACTAGTAGCACCACTTCTCAGGGTTTTTTTCAGACCACATTCACTAAAAAAAAAAAAAAAAAAAAAAAACCAGTAAAGGGGAGGGGGCTAAACACGATAAGGGAGAGGAAGAAGATGAAGTGAACAAAATTCAAGACTTTTTCTACAAGACAAGTTCAGCGAGGAAATACCCCTACTGTCTACAAAGCCAGCTGCAATACAGACTGAAATTCATGGTTTAGGATTTTATATTGACAAGTTTTGTTCAAAAGATCAAGAAAAAAAAATCCAAATAAAGAGATTCTCCAAAAAACTGGCCCATCTTCCATAGAAGCAGAATCCTCTCCCAGTGTGTGCTCAGTAGCACAGTTGTAAAAGCACCCACCCCACAGTGCCTCCAGCTACTGTCAAGCCTAGTGACTTTCAACGTCAGAAGCATCTCTCTCACATTTATCCACGCATTTCCTTTTACCAGTCCTTCCCTGTTGCAAAAAAGGCTACAATACCAAAAAGATACCTTAAATACTAACCCAATTATGTGGTCTTTCTAAATTCACAGACCAAAGGAACTACTGTCCTTCCTTCCTGTGCTTCAGATCTGGTTAATGTACATACCATGCACAGGCCTAGTGTGTCTGCTCTTTTCTTGTGCATTATCTGCCAGAAGCTTGCTTTACTTCCTCCCACTTGAACAACCTCTTTTTGGCATCAAGATACCTTTACTTAAATGGTGTAACCCAGATGGACATTAACTGAGCAAACTGGCATTACTAGCAGCACGTCTCCATTTTCTAGGCAACGCTTTACTCTTGGACACACAGTATTTTGTACCTCCACAGGCACTTATTTAAGCACCTAATCACATAACGGGGGGATAGGGGGTCACACGTGTAGCCCATCCAGACCCTCACCGAGCAGAGGTGTTGTTGGTTGTCTGGGATTCAGGGTATTGGAAGAGCCCCTCCATCCAAGTGGGATACTCAGCTGCGTTCCTCTCAGACTAGTATGTAATTGATACGTACCATGCTCCACAGGGCACAAGGCATTTAATTACAATGTGGACTGTGAAAGAAGATTACATTTACCAGTATAAACAAGCATGATAAAAAGTTTTCTCTTGGGTGAATGAAAGATGTCTTTGGAAAAAAAAAAAAAACAAACCACCAACAAAACCACAGAACAACACAACAACAACAAAAAAAAATCACAGGAAATATTTGAAGTACAACAAAGAAGTGGTGCTAAGTATTAAACACCAGCTATCAAGCACTGTCAGGACAAAAAGAAATTCAGTTATGCTTAACCCTAACTGCAATGTTAATATAGGTACCAGTTAGATTCCTAAACTGGATAGATCATTAAATCCTCTTTTTCTTTCTGGGTCCTTAACAAGCACCCCGAAACACTTCACATAGCACCAGTAGTGCTACTATAGCAAGCCAGCTTATGGATGCAAATCAAAAAGAATTTGTAATTATAGCAGCTCTTTATTAGATTCAACTGGTTAGACTGCAAGGAAGCAAGAACAAACTTGGGGGCATAAGCAGTCATCTCGATCTCCCTCCATCGCAAAAATTAATCTATTTTTTCCCAACTTACGTGAAAGTTGGGAAAAAAAAAAAAATCTCATTCCCAAACCTCAGCTCTGCAATAACCTACTGTACCATACAGCACCTTCAATAGATTCTCAAAACCCAATATACTTGTGGACTTCTGCATCATCTTTATGGCCAATGTCACCAAGGCTATCATCAATACAAAATGGAATTTGGAGCCAACAATAATCAAGCTGTAATAAACTACTGGAATGCTTAGAAGAGTCCTTAAAGGCATGTATAGAAAACTCCAGGTCCTCTGGCAGAAGTGGACCTCCATTAGAATGCACATCATAGAATCCTATAGGTTGGAAAAGCCCTTTAACATCATCAATTCCAACTATTAAATGGTAAAGGGCATTCGCTATGTTTTGTTTTCACTGCAGCTCTTGACACTTCAAATCCCAGTAGGCTTGCTCCTAACAGCATTAACTAAAAGAAAATAAAAAAAATACATGCACAACCCTTTATAAGTTCCAGAATATTATTTAATTTAAAGATATAGCAACCCTAAATTTTGAATTAGCCTCTCAAATGCTTCAAGATAATTTAATACACTGCTGATGGGAGAAGGAAGAGACATATTGATTTCTGCATGTAAAAAAAAATGTGTATGTAATTAAAAAGCTAAATCAATACATTCCATGACCCTGATTTAATGCAGAGCACTCTATACTGGTCTGAACAATTTATGGTATTTTTACCAGCAGGTGTCAGGTCTGAGATTAGCAGATATTAGATGGTAGATTCAGTTAGAGCCAAAGATGGCCAAGCAGCAGGAGATGGATTGTGAGAGTGGTTCCTGTTCATCTTGCTCTTGGAGAGGGGGTGGAGGTAATTCATAAAAAACAGGAAACACGGAAAATAAAACTGCTACCTGAAACCCAGCAACAATACAGCTGTGTGACAAATGCTGAGATCTTTGCAACATCTCTGGCTTTAGCACCATCGCCAGCTCATCGGAGCGAGGCTGGCTGCACGTAGACTGACCTGCCAAGAATCTGCCAAAATACATCCAAACTTTCGCTAGAGCGTGGAGCTGCCGTTACAGCAGTGTTCACCTCTTCGGGCAAAACCTCCCCCCCCACCGAGACACAGGTCACTCCTTCCTTCCTGGCCTACACACCAGAACACATCAACAACACGATGCAGTTCAGAAGGAAAAGACAGTATCCCGGGAGCTGTGAGGACTCTGGAGATTAGTGACGTTCATGCTGGTCATGATACTCTCTTGTTCAGAAAAATGTGTATTTCTGTGCCAAAGACTTTGCCTCGTACGCACGTAACAAGGTGGGAGAAACCACAGTAACAGAGCTGTAAGTGAACCTGTGTTTTTGTGTCATGTAACAGGCTGCTCACTGTAGAGCACAGGCCCGGTAAGACAACATGAACTGAGCTGACCAAGTCACCCATGAAAATCCATCTGCTTACCCATCCACTTGGCATTGGCAGACCTGTCTCTATTAAATGGGAAGAGAATCAAAGTAGTCTAATATTATCTGAAGCATGCAGAGAAGCCCTATGGGAAGGGTGCAACCCCAGTCAGGTCACAGAGAAGCTGCAGAAGGGACAGTGACAACAGATTATGCTATAAGCCTTTCCTAGAATATATCCAAAATAATATTTAAAAGGAGACAATTGTGTTTAACAATGCAAAAATGTACTAAAATGTACAATAAATAAATAATTAAATAAGTAAATGTACAAGTTGTATGAGGAGAGGCTGAGGGAGCTGGGTATATTTAGATTGGAGGAGGCTGAGGGGGGACCTCACTGCCCTCTACAGCTACCTGAAAGGAGGTTGTAGAGAGGTGGGGGTTGGCCTCTCCTCCTTAGTAACTACTGACAGAACCAGAGGAAATGGTCTGAAGCTGCAGCAGGGGAGGTTTAGATTGGATATTAGGAAGACATTCTTTACAGAAAGAGTGGTGAGGCGCTGGAACGGCCTGCCCAGGGAGGGGGTGGAGTCACCATCCCTGGAGGTACTGAAGAAGCGGGTAGACCTGGTGCTTGAGGACATGCTCTGGTGGCAGCCATCTAGGGGCTTGTCTTGTGTGTTTTGTGTTTTTGAAGTCATGTCTGATCAGGGTGTTTAGGTGTTTGGGGTTTTTTTAGGTGGCTTTTTTTTGTTATGGGTATGGTTGGACTTGGTGACCTAGGAGGTCCTTTCCAACCAGGAATATTCTGTGATAAATTCTGTAAGCAGTCTGCAACACTTTTTAGGTAGGACATCAGGAGACTTTCCATAGGTAAGCCTGCACATACAGTGCTCTGAGGAGCACATGAGTAGGCACACCTGGCAATGCCGTGCAATTTCTGGTACCATGGTGAAAAGTGTATTTCATTTGGAACAGTAGAAATTATTTTTGATGCAGCAGTAAAATCCACACTTTTCCTATAAACATCAGGCAACAATAATCTGTAAATTGTTACTGTGCCGGGTCATGGATGGACAAACCTGCTGGGAGCAATGGCAATAAAAGCAGGGGAGTTTAATGAGGAAAGGGGGACTATCACTATTCCTGTGTTGTTCCTCACATGGATGGTGGCTATTACCTCACCAACATCAGAGCTGGATAGTGAGGAAGGAAGTGGCAAGGAAGAAGCAGCCTGTGTATTTTACAAGAGGAAATGGCCACAAGTTGTGCCAGGGGAAGTTCAGATTACATATTTGGGAGAATTTCTGTACTGAAATAGTAGTTAAGCATTGGAGCAGGCTGCCCAGGGAAGTGGTGGAGTCACCATCCTTGAAGGTGTTCAAAAAACATGTAGATGAGGCACTCTGGGACATGGTCTAGTGGTCATGGAGGTGTTGGGTAGAAGGTTGGACTTGATGATCTTGGGAGTTCTTTTCCAACCTTAACGATTCTATGATTCTATGATTTTAGGGCAGTAGTCCTTTGGTTTCTTTTACCTGGAGGAGGCCCAGTACAGGATGAGGACTCCTGTGGGCTAAGAGTGGTGGAGTCCTCGGGGGTGTGGCAAGGCAGGGCTTCTCTAGACAGGGCTTAACCCACCACCCCACTAAGGCAGCAGGGCAGGGCAGTGGGCAGCCAGGCTTGACCAAGGGCCCAGATCACTAGGGAAGTTCATGGTGATGATGCAGGGCCAAAGTCAAACTATGGAGGCAACGTGTAGGTCAGTGTCCATAACAAGAGGATACCATGGCTTTGACAGAGATGGAGATCAGGCCTCTTTAAGCACTGCCAAGGCAGGGACTGAAGCTGAAATGGGGCTCCTGGTCTCTGGGCAGGGTGTGGGAGGGAGGCCCATCTGGGCCATGAAGTCTTATCAGTGCCTTGACATGATGTGGCTAAAGCGAACAGCATTACAGCTTCAGACCTACACAAAAGAAAGTCAACAGTAGCTTTGCCATTGACTCCAAAGGCTCGAGATCAGACATAAACACGTTGTCACTTCACAGCGGTTTTCTAGGGCTGGTGTTACAGGGCAGGGAGCTGGCAAACAGCTCTCGTCCGAAAGGATGTACCCCGGAGGTCAAAGTCATGTGAACTCAAGGTCAGCCAGCAGGCACAAGGAATTTGGTGGAAACCCCCATCCTCAGACACCTCCTTCTGACAACTGACTTATCCAACAGGGCATTTGATTCAGAAGGAAATACACAGCTTAAGAAAGGATTATTTAAGATGTATTCTTTCTGCATGCCGGGGGTTTACATTTCACAAGCATGCAGCACACCGGCGTCTGCCCAGCATCCCGGCCGAATTCTCACAGCAGTCCCCTACAAGCACATTGGCTTGAGATCTGATGGGAGAGATAAATGTTTGCTCATGCAGGCTGTCAGCACCTTCTTTTAAGGCAGTGGCGACGCTACAGTTTTGTCCTGCTTAAATGCTAACTAATATCTTCAGCATGCAGTAAAATTGCTAACTTTTCACCACATTCACTTTGCTTGCCATATTTGATGAATACACTTTTTAAGCATCCTTCCCCCAACAATTTATATGTACATACATATATATATATACTTTTTTTTTTTGGTAGTATTCTTGGCTACTCTCCTGCACCTTATAAAAACGACTGGGCTTGGCAGATGATATATTGAAAAAGAAAAGCCTTGCTAAAATTGCCCTCCCTTTAGGGTAGCATTTAAAGCATTTTGCTAACAACACATCACATTATTGCAGGCGCTGCTTTAACTGACAACCACGAAAACACGCAGCGCTGGAATCACTCAGTACTGGCAAGCTGTTTCAGCCACCCTGTTAGCGGTTGATGCAGTGATCACCAAGCCTCACGTGGCAAAGGTTGCTGTTTCCACTTAGCAATCTTTTTATAGCATTCTACACTTTCTCGCCCCACTCAAGTCTACTCTTGTCTGAAGTGGCACTGCAAACTGTGTTTTTTTCTGACACGATGCAATTCTACTCAAGGTAGTTTATGCCACAGTATGGCATCTATCCGTACATGATCAGCATAGCACTCAAAGCAATTAGTAACTTTCTCGTGCCTGTTTGGAAGCATTCTGCTAATAGGCAGAACAAATGGAACATTTGTTTTCAAGGTGGAACAGGCAAACACACTGTGATCCACATAGCAGTACATTCCATGCAGTTTTCTTGCTGCAGTTTTAAAATCAAGCCTAATAATGGTCTGAGAAGCAAATGCTGCACTTTAAGACAGCTCTACGGAAGCAAGAAAATGAAGGAACGTACAAAGAAACGCAGTATTTATTTATCCAGTTTGTTGTGCCAGTGTCCTGGATGATCCTGAAATGACCATCAGTGTAAAAGAACGATTTCTCTTCCTCCCCTTATAGGATGAAGCAGTCAGATGGGTTTGTGCTACAGCACATGTATAAAGATGGAGTCATTCAAAATGGGCAAGGGCAAAAGAAAAAAAAAACAAACCCAAACAACAGAGCAAGAAAATAACCCTGAAATGTTCTACTGAACAAAAGCATGTGACAGGCGTTCAGCTAGAAGTAGTGTGTCAAGCAGGACCAGGGAGGTGATTGTCCCTCTGTACTCAGCACTGGTGAGGCCACACCTCGAGTACTGTGTTCAGTTTGGGGCACCTCACTACAAGAAGGACATTAAGGTGCTGGAGCAGGTCCAGAAAAGAGCAGCTAAGCTGGTGAAGGGTCTGGGGAACAAGTCCTGTGAGGAGCAGCTGAGGGAACCGGGGCTGTTTAGTCTGAAGAAAAGGAGGCTGAGGGTGACCTTCTCGCAAGCGCTGGTCTCTTCTTACAAGTAACCAGTGACAGAACAAGAGGGAATGGCCTCAAGCTGCACCAGGGGAGGTTTAAATTGGACATTACGAAAAAATTTTTCAGTGAAAGGGCTGTCAGGCATTGGAACAGGCTGTCCAGGGAGGGGGTCGAGTCACCATCCCTGGATGTGTTTAAAAGCTGCACAGATGTGGTGCTGGGGATATGGCTTAGTGGTGAACTTGGTAGAGCAGGGTTAACTTGATGTTCTTAAAGGTCTTTTCCAACCTTGATGATTCTGTGATTCTATGACTGTGAGCTTACCATTTTTTTTTTGTGGTGAAAATTGCTAAAATGGAAAACCCAAGTATTTTTCTCCACAATGCTCAAGGACAAATGTGTGGGGAAACCATGCAATAGCAAAGCAGCTCAGAGCCTGAAACCTGGCTACACACTTAGCCAATTCCAGTGATCCTGCTGCACTGGCTCTTCTGAGAACTTGTCTCAGAAATGCTGTTAAAAGCTATAGCTACCTGTTCTAATGTGTCACTTCCTTTTGATGCCACCTGTGTCTGTCTTGTGGCTTCATGGCAGGCACAAGGGAGGTGCAGCTATTTCAGACCCAGACAAAGCCAGCAGTGCCTTCTGCCTACTCTCACCAACAGATGCCCAAAGAAAAAGCCTGAGACTGGGGCCTCATACATGTAATTCATGTGCATGGCTCAATGAGTCAGTCAATATCTCAAAAGCTTTTAGCACAGGACACATGAAGATGCCATGTGTCATATTCACAATGTTTTTAAGTAGCATGGATTTATCAGTTACTGCAGCATCTGTGTGAGTATGTCGTTCCACTATGCCTTTTGGCAGACTACTGCTGGGTCCAGATTTGTGGTCTGGCATCCTTCAGCGTTGATAGCTGAATATGAAGCATAAAAACAGACTTTACAGAAATAGGAAGGTTACAGTTTTTAAATGTACTGAAAAGTCAGGAAATGTAGAAATAAAGTAGTTGTTTTTTTGGTCTTCCTTTTTACCCATTTAAATCCAAAGTAGCTGTATGGAACCACTGAGATTTGATCCTGGATCACTGTAGCAGTACACAGGATCTATAGGATGCCAGGAGAACAATGGTGTGGCTCAGTAAATGACCTGAAAACAGAGGGCTATGAAATACTACCATCAGCTGGCCCTCTCTGGCACCCAAACTGCAGACTCTACAGTTGATAAACGGGGTGAGTTTATTTAAGCAAGTTCACCCAAATCCTTTTCCAACAAATTTAAGATTTCAGCAAGGTTAGCATCTTGCCCAAAAAAAACCCAAAAAAAACCCCAACCTACCAACCAAAAAAAAAAAAAAAAACAAACCAAAAAACCCAAACAACAAAACACCAAACAGAACATAAAAGCCAGGAGAATATTTGTCTGTACGAAAACAAGGTGGATCACTGATAATATATGAACAAGGAGGTTCACACTGCTGCAGAACCCTATGTGCCAGGCAATCTTGAGCATCTGTGTTGTCTTCCTTATAGGCACATCTACACAAGGAAGTGCCATCACCCATTCCGGTGTGAGGTGCTGCTGTTGCTGTTTATACTATTCAGTTCATAATCTGTGACCCAAACACAGACTCGACCTGCAGAAAACCCTACATGTCATGGGCCACCAGACTATTCTCCATCAGCTCACCTTTGTTTAGTTTTGCTTTTTTGTTAACTGAACAGAGATGTTATTACATGTCCCAAATCTGCTTGGGTATCTTCATGGTTTGCTGACCTCCTTTTAGAAAGCAGTGAT
Source organism: Ceryle rudis (assembly GCA_033439905.1). NCBI lineage: Eukaryota > Metazoa > Chordata > Aves > Coraciiformes > Cerylidae > Ceryle > Ceryle rudis. The sequence continues at coordinate 2,377 of JAAGNO010011097.1, read as the reverse complement.
AAAGACTTCTTTTTCTTGCACACTTTGCCTTTATTGTAAGCAGAATCCATGCCAATCCTTTCCATCTGCTGATCTGTGTAAGCAAACAGCCTTGGCTTGAGAAGCAGTAAGCTTTTGGATGTCACAGTTATTTCTGCAGTGATAGTCTGACCATGTCCCAGAGCTTTTAAAGCTCTGTAATTAATACGCAGCTCCCTTGCCCTGTTTCTTCTTTCAAGTTTTGTATTTCAATACTGTCTAAAGTAAAAATATGTCACAAAGTGTAGTGAAGACATTAAACTAAGTAACATAGAAATACTTTCAAGTGAGAATAATGACAAGAAGCAACAATCTTAGAGCCACTGTCACTAGATTACTGAGGCTTTGCTTATCAAAGAAGATGGGTTAAATAAGACAGTGAAGTTAATATTGTTAATCTTCCTGAGCCTTTCAGCAGAATTTCTATTATTGTAATCAGAGGCCATAGGTATTCCTTGGCTTGTCTATACCTTTTTAAGATATCATTACATTTCTCTGCTTTGAAATATGTGAGACCCTCAGGCAATTCACCCCTGTGTCTGGTTTCTGCTTGTATTTTTGCATTAGGCAGCCAATTCGCTAAGAAGCTCCATTTTGAACTTAGGAGAAACACTGCGGTTTTGTTACCACAATTAACTCCTTCTGGGTGACAAGTCCCTGTGTTACATTTTGTCTCCAGAAATCCAGACTCAGGATTCTGACTTCCATGCTAAGCTCACTGCCCAGTATGCTGAAAGGAGCACTTGTAAAACTCTTTAAAATACTTTTCTTTTTTAAAAAAACAACTTTTCTTTCCTTTTCTTTTCTTTTTTTACCACTGCCAACCACAGAATGTGCAGCAATTACACTTGCAATGAATCTGGGTCATTGTGTTCCTTACACCTCTTGCTGAACACTGCATTTGCATTTTCTCTAGAGAAAGTTCCTCTGACAGGGATCTCCAGGGTTTGCTTGAAAGCAAAGGAGAACCAAAGAAGCTTATTTGCACACTGCCACGAGAAAAGGCTGTTCTGGGCTGGTAGGGAGGATGCATGATGTTATGTTTTCTGTTCCAGAGGTGAAGGTTGCAGGATTTTCCACAGGGATTGATTCTTCAGTCTTAGTCAAATATTTAAATCTGTATTGTCTTAAGAACACAGCACAGAGATAAGCTGCACCCATTCCTCAAAAAGCGAGCCTCAGATAACCTAAACTTTTAAGGACTCCGATAGAATCAAGTGTTAGAGGAGCAGGCAAGGAATTGGAGGCTGAAGGGAGAGGCAACAGAGGCTGCCGATTACTGGGAAGCTGCATCTGATGGTTTCTGGCAGAGGGGATGTGCTGAAGTAAACCTCCTCTTGCCTTACCTGCATATGCATATGCAGGCATATGTATTTGTGTATATGTAAACAACCCAAACTACTGCCAAATCAAAAGCTTTTCTCTCAAATAACCCGTGGGCTATGCTCAGAAAAAAAACCCACAATAAACATAGTCATCAAAAATGTGATCAATTCCCTCAGCCACATTTCAAGCCTTGTGTTAAGGAACAAGCACTTTTCCTCTCACCACCTTCCCATCTTTTACCTCATACATGGGGTTACAGCTCTATTGTTTTTCTGGTCATCACATGCTAAAGGACAGTAAGAAAAGCACCTTTTTGTTTTATCCTTTGTGCTCACAGCAAGCACACAGTTTCCTTCCTGTGAGTCTTCTCAGGTGGCAGGTTCACAGAGATGTGTGGCTTTTTACTAGCAGTTGAATCCAACAATATTGCCCCTTTTTATTAGTGCAAGACTTCATACTTGACATTACAGGCAGGTACTAATTTACCCAGTTTTTCTGGGAACAAACAATTTATTTAGGAAAATTTACTTGGTTGGTTTGGTTTGGTTTGGTTTGGTTTTTTACATTGTTTAATTGTGTGATCTGTGGTCAGCTAAAAACTGACCACAAACTGACTAAACTTGGGACGGATGGTGAGGAATTACTGAGAGAGCATGAAGTGGTGAAAAGAAGAACAAACTACTTTTCTGAATCATCAATCTAGTTATCATTTTAATCCAGTCCTAAACAGAACAAAACATATCTTTTCATTCTGAGATCTGTTTTAAATTAAACACTCTGTAAGAAGTACCTAAAATAATAAGAATGAGATATATATTTGAAATACCAAAAGCAGGCAAACAAGTCTGAGCACAGCTCATTGTTCGTTTTTCCTTCCAAAGAAGTACACACTGCTAATGAATTTTATTATTTTTCATGTTTGCATCCTGGCCAAGCATTCTTAAAATTAACTTTCACAAATCAAAAACTAATAGGACAACTGAAAAATATTTCTTCCTTCACTCGACTGCAAGTGGAACTGTTGACCATGTAT
>JAAGNO010011094.1:0-11103 GCA_033439905.1 Ceryle rudis | reverse complement strand
TGGGGAGAGGGTGTTGTTTGTTGGTTGGTGTGGGGGAAGGGGGAGGGGTGGGGGTGGGAGTAAAAAAGGGGGGGGGGGGGGGGGGGGGGGAGGAGTGAGTGCTGCAGAGGTGGTGGTGTGGGCACCAGGTGCTGTTGCCACCTTGGGGGTTAGGGTGGCTCACTCCTGCCCTGGGGCCCAATGGGACAGTGCTGCTCCGCACAGGGATATGTGAGACCTGCTTTTTATATTTATTTAGATGCCTCTTTGATGATTCCTTCCTCTTTTTAATATTTTTTTTCTTTTCCTTTTATTTTTTTCCTTTTTTTCTCTTCATTTTTTTTCTTTCTCCTTTTTTTGCCTTCTTTTTTCCCTCTCCCTTTTTTCCTTCTCCCTGTTTTCCTTCTCCCTCTTCCTCTCCTTCTCCTTCTCCCTCTCCCTCTTCTTTCTTGAGAGAACAGTTAAGCAATACCTTTTGCACCATTTCAGGAACTGCAAATCTCTACACACATCTGTGTTTGTGAGTATATTTGAAACATGCAAGTAACAGACACAGAGTGAACAGCATGGTGTGCACTCGTTGTTTGTGCAATAGCACACTGAACCACAACAATGATGAATTACAGACATAATTGCATCCTGTGCCATTTAAAATGTTAGAACCACGTGGATTTTACAGTTTTATATACTGTGTGATCAATCAGGTAATTAGCTATGATGTGAATTCATAGTTCAGATGGCCTAGCAGTAAATGTAAAATGTTGTTTTTCTGATAAATACTTAAAAAGACTGAGTTGGAGAAAGCATTGATTTAGATTCAGTTATATTTTCTTTTAAAATCATAATTGTGTTAATAAGTAGAATTTACTGTAAATGTTTACAATGCAAGAGTTAATAGAAGTTACCAGCTATACTGACATTTCTAGGTTGGGATTTCTAGCTTGAGACAATATGTACTTTAGCCCCAGTCACATCAGCAGTGGACTGATGCCAATCAGATTTTTATCTAATCTGGTGGCTATGTCTGAAGAGCACAATTTAAGCAGTACCAAACTGTACCCATGCAACTTAACAAAGGACTATGTATATATATAGATGTATGTGTATATATATCTCAGCTCACTGAAAAAGATATCTGTCCCACCTGATTGATTCTGTCTATCCTTTCTGAGGCTTCTTTGCTCATCTAAGAAGTTCATCATTATTCTTTGAACAGTCATTTCTTCAAATAAACAAAATATTAGGGAAGCCCTTGCAAGCAGAGATCTAACTGCGCATTGTATTAATTTCTTTTGTTGTCTGACTTGAAGGAGGTTTAGCATGGGCTACATCTTTCCAATTAGCATCCAGTAGGAAGGATTTTCTCAAATAAGACATGGGTTGTGTGGTGACAAAAAGCTGGCCAACTAAGTAAGGCATGGTTAAAGTGGAAAAGCAGATCTATTTTATTAAACATTGAAAGTTTGAAGCCTATTTCATTTTGCAGTAAAATGAATGCGAGGCCAGGTTTTCACAGAAGAAAGGCTTCACACTGTCTACTACTGAGTAAATCACGGAGTGAGGATGACTGAACTAGATTCTTTTCTTTGCCTCTCTTGGAGCAGAGATGCTTTATTAATTTTTGCCCATTCTGATTCAAGCAATTGTTGTTTTGGATGTGAGAGATTTGTTCCCCAACTTGTCCTTTTCTAGCTCTTCATCGAAGCTTTCTGTGTACATGAATTCATCCCAGCAAATGTTTAATTGAAATTGATTCATTTTCACAAAACATTTAGCTTCATCCAAATTACATTTTTCTTAGCAGAAAAAAAAAAAAAAAAGATGATGGGTTGCAATTATATTCTGTATATAGCCTTTGGGAAGAAAGTGTGCAAGATCACAATGGCAAATCAGAGAGTCTGAGTTACAATTTCTTTTACTCTCCTGCATGGAATAATAGTAAACCTCATCTATTTTAAAAAGGCATGGCACACGTCCAGACACAAGAGGTGGTCTATGTCTCTGTATATAGCAGTCACAAAAAGTTATCAATATTGAATGTTCAATGGAAGCAGTAAGTATGCATAGCATAATTAGCTTCCTTAGGAGACCAGCCCTTGGATAAACCAGTTTCTAATAAGCAGTGAATTGGTATGCTTATTCTCAACTTCTTCAGCATATATACGCCACTTATTTATTACAGCTCACATTTTCTTGTGCCAGGGTAACTTTCATTCATGAAATGGGAGATTTTAGTGCGGAAAAAAATTAGGCCAGTGCAGAATCCTTTAAAAAATCTCAGCCATTGGAATGAGTGGTTGACATTTTAGGTTTGGGTTTTTAAATTTTTTTTTTCTTTTCTCCCTCTCCTATCATCTCACTTCTTGGAAGAAAACACTTTTTTTTCCACTCTATATGAACATCCTGCTGTAGATTGTTCCAGTCATGTGGTCTGAGAACAAAACTGATAGGGCACATGCTAGTCTATGAAGACTGTGTTAAAATACACTGTTATATATCATGCAATATTCTCAGGATATCTTTTGTCAGAACTAATAAGGTGGGTCCTTAATGAATGAAGTAGGTTAACTAAGCTGTAGAGGAAGCTTTGCAAGCCTGGGATTACTTGGCTGGCTCATTAGCTTGGTGGAAAACAAACCTGATAAAGAAATGTTTTCTGCCAGATTACTGTGCAGACCTGCCTGCCTCAAGAAAACCCTTTTTCTACACACGGGACAAGGCAGGGGAGCATTCAGAAGCAAGAGGTGGAGGGAGGCAGAGTACTTTGGAGGATGGGGTTAGGCACACAGGAGACCATGTCTCAAGGCAATGAAGAGATGAGAAAAGTGAACTGTGATTGGCCCTCTGAGCCTCATGTCAAGATGTCACAGGCAGCCTGTGAGCTCACCCTGTCTCGCAGCATCTAAGGTACCTCAGGGGTTTTAGCGCTCTCCTGGCTGTTTCCCGCAGCATCTCCTCCCCTGCCCGCTCTCTGTCAGACCTTAAATTCTGAATGTCCATTTCATTTTCCATCTTTTTTTCTGGAAGAAGCTGAAAGTGGTTTCTTTTTTTCTGTCCAAAAGTCAGGAGCAATGTGGAAAAATTTAGCCTTTCCTGCTATTTCAGCTTTACTTGTTTTGAATGGTATCACATGCATACTCTCCCATATAGCTAGCAAAAGCTAGCTCAGGTTGCCAGCTATCAGTGTTACCTTTTTCCTACTTTTTTTTTTTTTTTTTTTAATTTTTATTTGTGGGCATAATATTTCTAAAAATACAATATAAGCAATTATATAATCAGGCCTTCTATTGAATATGTGTTCAATATTGAGACCTTTCTGAGTATTCTTGTTTTGAAGATGTCAGTTTTATTGTGCCAACAAAAGTCTCAGCTTTGCCACGCTGATATTAGTTTCTACAGGCTTGTAGAATATACATAGCTGAAACTTAAATTTTAAAATAGACTTAAATTAAAATTACATTCATATAATAACATATAAATGCATAATAATCAAGTTGTAGTCCACTGTTCTCTACCCCAGACAAAGTGTGAATATATATTGAAGATATGAGTGATCTTACATGCTAGAGACTTGCATTTTGAAATATTTCAGCTTCTGGATAACAGAAGATTCAACACATAAGGGTCTCTTACGATCATTGATCTAAATCACCTTTGACTGTTTTCACAGATATAGCATCACTTTTTGCTCTTAGCTTTGCCACTTTTTTTATTGCTTTTTTTTTTTTTTTATCTTCCCGTCCTTTGTCTGTTAGTTATTTCTGTGCCTTTGTATAGATTTGCACTTTTAAAATCTTAATTGCTTACCCCTTTTCTTCCAAAGTATTTATTTCAATGAGCTGTAGTCTGACATGTTTTCAGTCCAAGGAGAGATACTATTACCTAAAACAATGCAAACCACTTTTTAAAGAGTTTTTTTTACAACTACCTCACGTTCACTTACAGAAAGAGTGTTTTCCCCACTGCCCAATCTGAGTTTTATCTCTCCATGTTCAATATTATACTCTTTATTTTTTTTTTCCTATCAAAACTATTTAATGAAATACAGGAGATCATATTAACTTATGTATCAATGTCTAAATTTTAAGTCATGAAGATTTTTCATATTCAAGGAGATAAACACAGCCTCTGAATGTGCCTTTCTCTTGAACAGTTCCCATAAAGGAATTTCGTTCTTTGTTCACTGCGCATATGATGCATGTTTTGTTTCTCTTTAGGTAGTTTCAGTTCTTTGACTGCAAAAAGTTTTCATTTCAAGTATAATGACCTTATCCAGGCATAGGACACTGCTCAGAGTTTATTTCCTCATCAAGATTTAGAGTAACCTTTCATGCCATTTTATATCAACTCATTCCAGTAGTATATTGCAGATACCTCTACAGCTCTGTTTTTTTTCCTGTTCCATAAGCCCTGATTTTAACCATGACCGACAGTTTCTATCCATCTGTTTTCATTCTCTTCTTATGGTACTGCCTTCTTTTATTAATTAGTTAATTGTTTAATTAATTCAATGGTCTTCTCAGGTCTTGATGTCTAATGCCATTGCTGTTTGACCTCAGGTTATAATTTCATACACTCTCTAATTCAACAGGACTTGGACTGGCTTTCAGTTTTATTGAAAAAACTTCACAAGCTTCTTCCCAAAGTTTCTTCCTCTCCTGGTGTTCTCAGATGAAATTCTTCACTTTCTAAAATAATTCTCTCTAGGAGAGGAGTATTTTCAAATTTCATAGGCTAAACTGGTAACTTATTTTGACTTATTTATCTATAGACTGCTAAACAGCTTCTGAGAATCTGAAAATTTATGTTAAGACAGTTTCTTTAGTGTATCCCCACCTGACTTCATAAGGAGACAAAGCTCATAATGATAATTTCTTCCAGTTGTCTGCTCTGTTTCCTAGATTGCATAGCTCCATATTCCCTTCACTCTTCATCTCTCTCTTTTGTTCTGTTTTTAGATTTGTTCTTTTGCTCCTTCTTTATACCAGATGTAACCTGACAGGGTCTGTAGGGACACAGGGTCACCACTTACAACTACCAGGTGCCTGGTAATACAAGAAGGAGGTCCCAAACCAGCAGACAAAGCCATCTAGATCTTTTTTTTTTTTTTCCCCCTGACTGTGAGCTTCCCAAGGAAGGTCAAAAGATTTTTTATGCTAAAGAAAATTAATGGGTTTTCAGACTACAAACTAGTTGGTTTAGCTTTTTAATGAGAGAAATCCAGACAAGCCAGGTTAGGCAGAAAAGGAGAGTAAAGGCCTTATAACCAACTTTGTCCCCAAAATCAGTGTCCTTGCAGAAAGATTTGTTTTTCTAGGTAGGATTTTAGCCAAATTTGAATTTTAGCAAACCCTACACAGCTCCCTCTGGGAAACCAAGAAGTGCTTTCTAATAATAGGCTTTTTGCACACTGTTCTTCAATATTTTCTAAATTTCATCATCATTCTTCTTCTCCCTGCTCTTGCTCCCTTCTTTCAGCACTTGCAGGAGGTTCTGTCTTTTCTTTCCACCAGAAAGCTCCAGCTGACCCAGTTGTTCCTTTTGTCTTAAAATAACAATATATATAAATTTAGAACAGGAAAAACAGAAACAATTATCATAATATGTAACACACAGGTGGCAAAAAAGTTGCAAAGGATGGAGAAGCTTGTGTCTGGCAGGCTGATAAAATCCATTAGTGACAGAAGCAGCCATCTCAAAACAGCGATCCCAAGTCTCTTAAGGCCAATTAATTATATAACCCAGATAACCTTGATATTCTGGCAGTTTCTGTAGTAGTTGAAAGTGTGGATTTGTTATGCAGCTTCACAGTTTGATTCCTGAGGTGAAGGAAAACCTCTCCTGTCTATTTCTTTTGTCTTTTTCCAATGTCTGAAAAGTAGACGTGATGTTCTGTTAAAAAAACTCACCCAACCAACTAAAAAACCCAACAGCATATATTTATGCCTCTTTCATAGCTGTATCTCAAAGCCCACTAGATCATTGGTTTAAGCAGTGTGGGATCCAATAGGTGATTATTTGGTCTGGCCCACCACAAGGCTGCACACAGGCAGTGCTAACCAACAAGACAGGAACTTAACCCAGCTTTGAACCATCACTTTCAGTAACAGCATGGACCTGCACTAGCATAAACCACATGCCAGTTTAGAGGCCTGAAGCCTATTGACTTCAGCCTTAGGGATGACTGTTCCCAAAAATCAATGAATGAATGAAGTGTCTGATGCTGTGCAGGCCATCCTCATCTCCAGCGGCTGAACGCAAGCCACCTCCAAACTAGAAACCATCCAGTTGCTCTATTATGACACATTAGCTCTCCCTAAACAAAATATTATACTATCATTATATAAAATTATAATATAATTATATAAAATATTATATATTTTCTGTATAACTTCTAGAATGAGGTGATCTGCAGCTTGTTATTGTGCAGCCTAAGTAAAGGAGTTTGTACATGTCTGTCTAAATGTGCTTCCCTAAATTCATGGAGAGTTCTGTGTTACTACTTCCCCTTTGTGTCTTTTGAAAATGCAATGATGCTTAGAAATTTTTGCTTATTTTTGTTGTTTATATTAAAGCTATTTTTTTTCTCCCATTCTTTCTCACTTGTTTTGTTCTGTTAACTAAATTTTTATTGACTCAAAGCAAAGACGAAAAAAAGGAAAACTCTACAACTAGCATTTTGTGCTTTTTGTTAAATATTAACATTGATGCTGTTTTTCAGGGTGTTTATCTTGAGGATGTTGTGTTTTTCATCAATGACAAAGAGGATACAAGCTTTTCAAAAGGGAATAGAAATTGGTATAAATGAAACTGGCAGTGGGTGAAAGTTTCTTCTGTGCTCTATGGGTAACTGCTTCATTTTGCTGTGTAGCATGTACTGCAGAATATTCTATTCCTCAGATACAGATGCTTTTTAACAGATGTATTCTGATGATGTTTTGATAAATGTTTTCATTGCTTAAATGTACTAATTTCTGGAAAAAATACAAACAAAAATTTCATTCAATATGCTGTGCATAGACCAATTTGTGTCCTTAACTGTGGTGATCTCCATCTGTGATGGAGAATCTGTACCTTCTTTCCAGACACTCCCCCAGGGGGTTCCTGCTGCAAAATTGTTGAAATCATACAGCAGTAAAACACTTTTAAACAGTCAATAGAATCTGTTCCTGCAGAGGCGGAAAAGGTCATGGAGCACAGTCTTTTGTATGTAAGATACTTAGGAGGTGCTTTTAATGCAGTTTAAAGTAACCAGTTGCAATGGATCGTGCATGCACCACAGTGGTCACCTTAAGACCATGGGCCAGATGAATTATTGGAGCCAAGCACAGCAGCAGCTCAGCGCTATTGCCCAACCTAGTGAAGATGTCACTGAAAGGATTGTTGTAACAGAAGCTCCCACTGCTCATCTGAGTTGATCTTCTATTCCCCGTGGGAATAAATCTATGCCAAGATCTCAAAAATAAATTAGTTTTTTAATAAACTCTCTGCCTATTCATGTCTATGTAACAGGTTTCAGGTATAATACTGTAACCTGAGCAATAGTTTGGTCAGATTCTTGAAATAATTTGGGGGCTGATTTGGCTTCTAACAGTGGATTTTTAAATTTCAAGAGGTTAGGAAATTGGAAACAGAGATGACTTGTTTTCCAAAATGAGAGCTGTGAACTATTAAGCACTTTTCAAAATTCACACAACCAGGTGAGAGCTGATTGATCTGTGAAAACCCGGTGCAAAGTGCCACTAACCCCCACTGTAGGAGATGCCTGCCTCCAAGTTGAATGGCCAGTTACAATGTGACTCTACTAATTAAGGTAAATACAAGCAACGTTAGAAACTGAAGCTGATAATTACGTGTCTTTCAGAATTTCATTCCAATTTTTTTTACATCTTTCTTTAAAATTATTGCTTTTTCTGAAACATTCTAAAGATTATTTTCCATTGGGAAAGATGCCTTCTTCTTAATGCATGGCATAGAAAAACGCTTCTTGCCCGATACTCTAACACACAGAGTAAGCAGTTATAAAATGTCCCACTGTATGACTGTTTCATCTCTTCTCTGAACAGAGTTATTTTTAAAACTACATATTGATTTCCTTCTTTCAACTTTAAAACTCCCCAGAAATGACCTCTTCTGTCCTGCAAGGACCCCTGTTTGTAAATGGTGGCTCAGTTTCACAGTTAAGTAAAAGTCTTCTATTGATCCCTGAAAGACCACTGATGAGTTCCTCAGGGATCTGTGGCCAGAACACTGCTGTAATGAGCACCCTTTGAGAGAAATACTGTGTGAAATAAAGAAAGGACCTGAAAAATGTTCTTAAATTTATATTTTCATCAGAGTTTCAGATAAAACATACAAGTCTCCTGGACCTTAATTACATTTTTGTTGTTGAGTAATAGTTCACTTGGGGTACTTATGTAGGAAACCAAGAGAAGAGAAAGCCACAATCACCATGTTAGAATAATTTCTATGGAATCCTTCTCATTTTAGTAAAAAAAAAAATAAATTTTGATTCTACCACTGTGGAGATGTCATTGTAGGAAGAGGTCCAAAAGCACATGGACTCTCAGCTTGAGTGTATTATCTTTCTAAAATATAACCTTCCTTGGGTGTTTCTTCCCTCTCTACTTCCTCATGAAGATGTTGGCATGTTGTCTAAAATAATAGAGATGGAGCTTTTCACAGAGGACCAACACATTTTATACTAGGGATACTGCAGGACCAGCTTTAGAAGCCACGTATATTTTTGTGAATTCTTTTTTCCTCACCTCAACAGATTTAACCAGAGCTGCATAGCAAAGACTGGAGGTGAATATTGCATGGGGGAAGAACACATGAAGGAGATTAAATTTAGGAGGCAAATATTCCACAAGTGGTAAATTTACTAGGCATGTTTTGGGTGGGTTTTTTTTTGTTTTGTTTTGTTTTGTTTTGGTTTTTTTTGTTTGTTTGTTTGTTTGTTTTTTCTTTAATATGAAGAAAATGTATGAGTATTTTCTAAAATTAGGTGTTGCAAGGGTATTGTTACTTTCATAGAAAGATGGATGTGTATGTTCTCATAAGTGGACTGAGAATATCTCCCATTATGTCTCCTTTTCCTGAGTTTTTTCAGTTGTGGTATGAAGCACATCAGTGACAAAAGTGATTTCTTTGGAGATAAAGAACTATAGATTTATTTTTTTTGTCATTATAAGGCTAGGTGAAGATCTCACATGCATTAAAAATAATGAATCTAGATGTTTCTTATAAGATAAAATGATAGGATTATAACACAAAATGTTTCCTTACAGAAGCTTTGAAAAAAGGTCAGAATTTTCTTTTACATTAATTCTTTTGTACCTACATTGGCTGTATTTGCATTCCAGACTGAATTGAAAAATGAACCCAAACTTTTCAGAAATAGTCTGTTCAGTACGGTGATTAGCTGTTGCCATGGCAAGGTGCAATTGGGTTTTAAGAAATCCCAGTGAAGTTATATGGATTCTAATACTTTACCAACAGAAAGCAATGCAGATATCACTGTTAAATTTGTGACCTCGAATGAAGAATAACATCTAAAGATTAACCAACATCAGTAGAGAGTTATATGGACAGAATCCAGTGAAATGTCACTCCTGTTCTTTTTTTATGAGTGTTAGAGAATGCTGGAAGCAATTTTAGAAAATATAAGTCCCAATAAGCAATTTCTCCTGATGGGAAATGCAAAATATTTTTTGCATGTTGACTTAACAGCATTTTAGCTCTGGTTATGAGTTTAATGTATGTAGACTGCAGTAATTTATGTTCCTGGGTGTTCTAACTTACAGGAGGTGTTTATATTACTGAAGTCAGTTGTTCAGTGTTTTCACCTTTTAGGGGGTTGGAAACCAGCATATTTCACCACAGTCCTGTGGCACAAGACTTCACCAGGTATAAAGTGCCATGGCCTCAAATTCACAGACTCACAGAATGGTTGAGATTAGACAGGACCTTCCAAGGTCATCTGGTCCACCCCAGCCTGCTCAAGCAGGACCATGTAGAGCCAGCTGCCCAGGACTGTGTCTAGACAGCTTTTGAATATCTCCAATTCACTGTACACGGAGAAGAGATTGGGAAACGATGAGGAGAGAAGGGATTTTTTTCCAATGTATTAGGATCTCTTACAAAATTAACACATCACACTTTCAGTAACTATGGTAAATGACAGCAAGAGATAATGAAGCTGACAGTCATATGTCTATATGACTATTCAAAAGCTAAGGTATTTACAGAAGCTTTTAAATCTCAGATTCAAAGGTTGTGGTGGTAAAATGTACGAGTGAGTGGGCAAGTGAGCAGCAAGAAAATGAGTGGCAAAATGAGATACCTTTAACAAATTATAAGGCTTTTTTATGTCTACTGAAGTTGACCGCAACAGTTTTGGTGATAACAAAGCCTGAGCCTAACAGGAACAGTATAATGAGGCGGAATGCCCCTTCAAAAATCCCTCTTCATTCTTTTAAATGCTATTACCAGCAGCAGCATTAGGGACGTCTTTGTATTTCAACAGAGCCTGGATGTTCTCTGGAACTGATTATGTTCAGAAGTGCCTGTATGGTTTCTGCTGCTTCTGCCCCTGACTGGTGGAGGTGTTCTTCTGGGAAAAATCATCCCAAGAAATGCAGCAAGATTCAGGATGGAAGGGAAACCTGGAGGTCGCCTGTTTGAAAACTTGCTAATTGCCTCCTGTTTAGTAGGCTTCTTACTGTTACTGTGTTTTACCTGTCAGTTGTTCCTTTGCAGTGAAGACTGATCTAAGAAGCCATTAGGCTCAGAATTGCCCAACTGTGCAGCTGCACTGGAAACGTAATGTGAGTGACAAAGTCATGGGGAATGCCTGTTGCAAACTACCAAAATGTTTACGATGACATAATATTTTTTAAGTTTCAGTCATTTAACTTTTTGCATTTCCAGTAGTTAAATGGTGATACAATCCACTTTGTAGGCATCTGTTTTGCTTGTTTGTTTTTTAAGCAGTTCTTTCTTACTTTTTGGTGAAATACTTTTTTTTTTTTTTTTTTTTTTTTTTATTTAAATTTTTGAAATTGTTATTTGGTGGATTTTGGAAGATTTAAAAAGGTTAAGGGTGGGGGTAAGTTTGTTTGA
>JAAGNO010011093.1:36789-70160 GCA_033439905.1 Ceryle rudis | reverse complement strand
AAATTGGATTTGTGAACAAAATTTTCATGAAAATACATAGGCCACTGTTCAGTAAAGTTAAACTTCCTTCAGGGATTAAAAGATAATATATAATATAATATAAATATTAATATATATGTGTAATATGTAGATAGTGTAGGCATTTACATAAATTTGAAGGAAAATTCCAAACTAGATAACTAATCTAGTTCCTTTAACTAGATAACTAATCTAGGTCCTTTAATGGTCTGGGTTAATGGAAAGAATAGAATCATTACAGATTGATTAATCTCATCTACCCTAACCATCTCATTTTGTTTATATGTGCTTATTTTTCTTCCTTCGTAACAGGAGCTTGTAGTCACAAGATATTTTAATTGTAGTTTTTAGATTATTAAGTTAGCATATAAATCTTGATCACTGATCACAAAACAAAATTACAGGGTTAATAAATTAACAATGACTAAATAAGAGAAACTAGAAGTGTTTATTTAATAACATTACTTTACACTGCATAGAATTCTACTGGATAAAGACACTAGTGAACACACTTAACAAAAAGAATCCATCTTAAATTTTTTTTTATTCTAAGTTTTTTTTTTAAATATAAATTATTAAAATGTTTATTCTACATAATTATAACAAATAAGTGCACTTAACCACAGAATTTATTCTAAATTAATCAGAATTTTTTTTGAGGGACAATACCAAATAACTGCTATGGAGTAAATTGAATTTCTTGTTCTGAGTACCTGAAAAGCAAAATAAGGAAAAGAAAATTCTGGTTTAAGAGCTTAGAGTTTAAGCTAACAAGAAAAGTCTTGAACTTGGAGTCACAATTGACACTCGTGTTTATTTCTTCTTGTATTTTCCAGACCAATTAAATATTGCACCAGTCTTTCTGGGAATGTTAATTTATCTGCTTGAGACAGACAAAAGGGTTTGCAATTTTTCCTTTTTGCTTTGGGATACATTTTGGCTTATCCCCAAACTCTTTAGAGTCCAGTATTTGAACTTAGTATATTTTGTAGGCTGAATTGTTCATTCTGTTTGTTACACTGTTAGTACTCTACATATCAAACTGCCTTTTTAATATTACTTATTTCTCTTTAATAGCATCTGTAGCAGACATCCACTTCAGAATCTATCGTTGACATTTCTGGCACTACTTAAACATTCACACTAGAAACATGCATTACTTTCTCTAGCACTTCCTTCAGTATGATTTTTTGACTAAAATAGTGACTGTTTTATCCTTATTACTTTACAGCCTATCACTTAGGATTACAGTTGGCCCTTCCATCCTTACTTTAAATTTTATCTTTGATTAAAATGACATCTATACAGTCAAATTTATCTGCTTTATGGTTGCCATACTTTGCACATTGGGATTACCCTGAAAATCACTTGAAAAAGTAAATGTTTAATAACTTAAAAGCAGTGGAAATATAAAAAAGCCCAAATATGAAAGTATAGTGTCACAATAAATAGTAATGAATCTGAATTTCTATTGTGACACTGATTTTGCAGTTACTAAATGCTGAGTTCAGAGAATCATAGAATGGTAGGGGTTGGAAGGGACCTCTGGAGATCATCGAGTCCAACCCCCCTGCCAATTCAGGAGCACCCAGGGAAGGCCACAGAAGAACAGATCCAGGTGGATCTTGAAAGTCTCTAAAGGAGACTCCACAAACTCTCTGTGCAGCCTGTTCCAGGGCTCTCTCACTCTTACAGTGAAGTTTTCCTCATGTTGAGGTGGAACTTCCTATGTTTCACCTTGCTACCATTACCTCTCGTCCTATCACAGGGCACCACTGAAAAGAGACTTCTACTTGACACCCACCCTTCAGATATTTGTAAATGTTAATAAGATCCCCTCTTAGTCTTTGCTTTTCCAGGTTTGTATCATGCATTACAAAATACATTATATTTAAACGGCATCACTGGTATGCTCCATTTCCCTTGCTTTTGAAAAAGGTTTCTGTGGAAGCAGAGTAACTTTCCTTATAAAACACTAGGTCTGTTTGTAAATTACTTTATCATGAGAAAGCTCATAACTAAATGTCAAAGTGGTTTTCTTACCAAAATTTCTTATTAGCTGGTTTTAAGAACTTCTATTGTATTTAATGAGGTTTGAGCAGGACCTTGTAGTTTTTTATTCTTCTCAGTGGAGTGAAAAAGCTTGTAGCAAAGACTTTTCTGGCTAGGTTTAATTTATAATTTCTCAGAATCTCTTAAAAATAAAGAGCTTTTCTTATGCTGACCCAGTTTCTGTTGTCAGTTTAAATGCCAGAATTTCTGCATATATTCCTACAAAATATCACTGTATAAACTCATGCATTTGATTCTAAAACTATAGAGCTTTTACAATTTGGTTTTGAATATACAAAAAGAAATACATTTCTAATTCCAAACCTAATTTCCAAGTGATTTTAACCTTTTCCCTCCGTATAAAATTGTCATGTCTGAACACACAAGCTTCAGCCTCATGCAAAATTTTCCAGCTGTCAGGCCCTAGAACCCCCAAGTTAGTAGCTTCTTCTAGGTGCTCTATTATAAACACAGTACTCAGACTTTACAGTGAGCTGTTTTGCCAGTACGTTTATAAGGCAGCCATCCAATGAACATTGGAAACTGGGTAATGGCTGGTCAGCAGAGGACATTCAAATACTTTATAGAAAGAAGACTGAGGGAGTTGACAAGGATCATGATACATAAATGATTGGTCCTAACACAAGCTTTCTGCAGTGTCCAAGCTCTCAGCTGTTAGCAGTTAATCTGTGTAGCAGTACAGCTAGAAAGGAATACAAAGGGATATTGATGTTTGAAAAGGAGAAATAAATAAAGTATAGAATATCCAACTCAAATTTATTTTTGGAAGCAATTGGGGAAAAGAAAATAAATTAGGAGAAGCCTTTTAAGTTCATGTAAAATAACACTGAGATGGTACAAAAAAAATATACTTTGATGAAGAACAAATTATTTCAAATCAATTTAATGCATTTCTATGACAGTGTAGTTGGCATTTTGAGTAGTGATATGGGTTTTAGTTTATTAAAGCAGTCTAATTGTAGTCTTTATATTAAATTTTCTAGAAAATCTTACCAACAGCTTAATTAATTAAAGGAGGATATGCCCATAAATTTTATGATTTTTAGCAGTTGCTTCATCTGTAAGCCTCACTTGTTGAAAATGTAGGAATAGTACTTTATGCAGTATGTATGCTGAGATGGTTAGGTTTAGAAACAAAGCAATACAACTTATTGAAAATTAATCTAAATATGTTTAGGCTTTAAAGTTTTGACTGGAGCCATTTCTCATTTGACAGAGTTTGGCTAGAAGATAATGACTACTTTTACAAAGTAATTCTCTAGTGATAATCATGCATGAGGTAAAGATTATCAGTCAGAACATTTCCTTCAATGCCTTGTTTTGCATTCCCCAATTCTTGTAAATTAAACTAACACTTTGCTTTAGAAAGTCTGCTTTGCCTTCAAATGCCATAATTTATATTTTTCTTGCAGCAATTACATTAAAACTTAATTCCCCTTTTTGAAATTATTCCCTTAAAACAGGAATTGTTTAAATACCAGCATGGGCTGGTATTTTGCTTGAGTGTTTTAACAAGAAAGATAGATCAGAAATTGATAGTTATTATTGTGATTTCAGAAGGTGATCCCCAATATATGTATATACTCTTCACCTTTTCTTTCTTTATATATCTATTTCTGCAGGCACCTCTGAAAATACTTTTGTTTATGTAACTCACTATCTGGTGAGGTATCTTCCTTTTACAGGCTACCAAAATCATGCATTTAAACTTTATCAACAATTATTATTTTATCATCAAGAGTATAATAATTATTCTGACTGTAACCTAACATCTTTTTGAACCTGTACAGTTACCAGTTACCAATTAGTTTGGCAAGAAACTTGAATTTTCAGACTAAGCAGATGAATTATTTTCATTATTATTACTAACAAAGGCCAAACCGAACTTAAATATATTTCACTGTGTTTTATCAACTTCCTTATGTATCCTAGCTAAACTCTGTTCATGAGTTTGCTTATGCTGAGCTATAATATGTTTATTTTTTTCCACCTCCTTTTCTACACCTATATTAATTATCATAATACTGTCACCTCCCTGCTACCAGATTGCAATGTGCTAGACCATATGAGAGAACACTTAGCCATTATAGCAGCAGTTCTAGGTGGACAGGCAGTAGTAATTGGTAAGTCTCTAGTCCATTCTACTCAGATTTTTTTTTTCAATATATCAGAGTAAGAAATCATCCATATTGTAGATATAGGATGTACAGCTTCTTGTACATAACCTTGTTGGATGAGATTTTAGATGCAAGACAGAGAGGACTCCTATAGCTTGCCTTACATTTCGTGAGTTCTCCCTTTGGTTTTGCTCACCATCTCCTTTCATTATTTCCTTGCATTTAAGTTGCAAGAGTATTAACATCTGGTTGATTATATTTAAGTAATATGTTTGTGGAAGAATCCAAATACTGGTTTCTCTTTTCTTAATAACTTCTTTCTTGAGAAACTCTGGGTCTGGGACAATTTGTCTCAGTTTGGCATGGTATTTGTTTTACGTATCTCACACATATTTGTTTATCATAGTCAAGCTTGAGAGTTGTAAGAAAGAGAATCTAGCATGTGACCTGTTTGAGCAAAATAGAATATACATAAAGGAAAGAGACAAAGTCATTACTATTTCCTTACATCAACTACAGTTACTACAATACCTGTAGCTTACATCCCCAAAGCTTCTGATATGTGAAGTTCTATGTGGAGTTCAAGGCAGATGTCCACTTCTAGTTATGTTTTTTAGTTTTCTATCTAGTAACAGCTTAGCTAGAGATATTCTGCAGCCACTCTTCATGTGCGACTTTTCCCACTACCTTTTGAAAGGCTGCATAGCTACCACAAGGATCTGAACAGTTGTTCAGAAAGAGTAATAGAACCTAATTATTTGGTAGCCTTTTTTTCACCATTAAGTAATCTACAAAGATTTTTTTTTAAACCATGTTTTTACACACATCTTTTTGCATTAAGATACCAGAATTATAGATGTACAAAGGATATTACTGAGAAGCTCTAAGGTTTTACGTTGGGATTCACCAGCTTGCCTTAAATGTGTTATATTGAAATGTACTTAGCTATACATAGTTATCACACATTACGTGAGAAATAGCAGTCTTCTTTTAAATTCAAAATATCATTGTGAGTTATTTGAATGGAGTAGATGAGGTTCTAATAAATTCTTCTGGCTACATGTGCCAATTTCCTTCCGTTTCAAAAAGCATATCAATAAAAGCAAACCTGAGCTAAACAAGTTTAAACTATTTTAATTCATACAGTTCCTTACATCTCTAATAGATTAATTAGTTAATGAAGCCTCTAGGTAGGAACAGCGTTATTAAAAGGGTTTAATCATTGTTACCTTGAATGCAGTCATTCAGAATGCATTTTTCTAAGACTTGACATTGTTCTAATCCTTCTAGAATAGTTAATTTTATCAAAAAAACCCATCTGATCAAAACACTGGGGCAATATATTCTGAATAGGCCTAAATATTATATTAATAGTTTAAAAGACAGTGTTTATTGTTACTAGTTGTAGTAGTAATTTATGCCTCTGCAAATGACTTTGAAATTTATCATACATACAGACTCACTGGATCTAGTGTTCCTGATCTTATTGTGAGTATGAGCAACCAGATGTGGCTTCATTTGCAATCTGATGACAGCATTGGCTCACTGGGATTCAAAGCTGTTTATCAAGGTACGAACTAAATTAAATTTTTTAAACTCATGTTTTAGCTTCTTTCATTGCATCCCAACAAATTTATTTCAAATAGGAATTTAGTCTTTTTATAAATTCAGAGTTTTGATACTGTCTCTATTATTATTTAATGTCAAATGGAGATATGAATTTGCAAATACCCACAAAATAACTAAAAAGAATCTGAAGTAAAAATGAAAGTTGTTGTTTTGCTTTTGTGTTGCTTCTGTGTCAAAGAGATGAGAACCTTCACAATATAAGCATCTTTAATTTGATACTTCCTGAAGTTGATTCATTCTAGTAAGAAATACCTGATATTTGTTAATATGAATGTGTGTATTATGTATTATATGATGCATGTGTTGGTATTTTCTATTTTAAAAGGTTGCATAAACTTGCAGCAAGAAAGAGCTCTTGCTTATTAACGTATGGCATAACTTTTGGTTAATTTACATGTTAATTAGTTCACCTTCAGGATAAGGACGAACCCAGATAATACTATTTTCAATAGTCTTTTATGGCCACATGTGGTTAAAATGATCTGATAGTAATTTTGTAAAAATTACTTTTGTACAAAAGATGCTGTAAAACATTGAGTGACTATTCACTGTTCAGTATCTGAAACTTAGTTCAGCCTATACAGTTACATAGCTCAAGTATGTTGTGTTGCCTGAGGGCAATGACATTTTCTTTGCTTAAGTTAATGCCCCCCCCCCCCTTCTCATCCCTTTTTTCATGGTTTCATCTTCTTTCCCTTTTTTCTAGGGACCATATTTGTTTAGGCAATATGTTTTCTTTAAGGAATCCATTTGTGAATTACTTGAATTGTAAATAGTGAGCATAGAAAGAGAGTATTAGCATAAGTTATGTATCTGACACTTTGCATTTTTAACTCAGTCCAAGAATATGAACTTTATCTCATTGTACCTCTGTGAAAGGGTTCAAAAATTTCAATTTATCTGCTGTGTTATTTTTCTGCTATAATTTCCCTTTTCTGGTATTTCTAACCTAAAGGCATATATTTTCATATCTATATTTGAATATCTATTGAAGATATTTTATTTCTTTTATGGAGTTCAGTCTCTTATTTCTGGGGACTCTCTGAAAACACCTGAAGTATACACTATAAATTTTGCAGTAGTGTCATCTCTGTTATGAAATATATTGTTATCATTTGATGGTAGGATTCTGGCTTTCAGTGTGTCATTCTGTGTTTTTGTAGTTTTGGAAATAAATTTCAGAATTGTAAAATCTGAAACATTTATAACCTCAAAAGTATAGTAAATGTCTTATTATGAAGGTGAATTATAACTTTTTGCTCTGGTTTACCGCAATGCTCTGATTAGTTTTATTAGAATTTTCTCATCTTCTTTTACTGTTGACAAAACATCTATCCATCTGTGCTGTCAACATATCTCTTGCTTTAGGCCAAGTGTATAATCTTAAATCTCTCTCCTGTCACAAGATATCTCAATGATTCTGTTTCCTCTTTGTTTAACAGTGAAAGAACCTGTCTAAAAATAGAATCTCATTTTAATGATTTGAAAGTTAATGGATTGCAAATGTGACCTCAAAGACACTTGTCTTTGTGTTTGCAGTTAGGTAAAAAGAAAGCTAACTGCAGGCTTTGATGGCTTATACATGGTCTATAGAGACAAAAGAAAGGGAACCCTTATTTGAAACTTTTTTACCAAAATGTCTTTTTTCTCAGGTTTAGAACTTGACTCCTCACCCTCTTTAGCAATATTTGAGCAACCAAATTAATATTTACAAAGTGTCATTGATTGCAGTTTATAGAAAATTGTTACTTTAGTTGAGCTTTGTTTTGTTATGAAATAGAGAAGCATTTTATGATGCAGTTCACCTATGCTACACTAGTATGTCCACCTAAAAATTACATTAAATGATGCCTGTAAATGAATTCATATGCATCACAAATTTTGTATGAGTAGTAAATTTGTTTACAGTTTGCCTAAGGGATTAAGGGAGGAACTATTCTTTCCATATTCTTATGCCTCTTCTTTGGCTCACCTTCAGAAACATATGAATATCAGAAATATGTAGTGCTATATATATTATTACTTAAATTTCTTTATTTAAATACAATTAATAATTACTTTAAGAAAAGTTCTGTAGTCTGACTAATCAGGCTTCTTGGACTGCACAATGGAGTTTTCCAATAGTTGGATTTACAAGAAAGATTTCAAACATATGTCCCCAAGAAATAACTAGTTACAGTTTTGAATACAGAGGAATAGTACTATACCTATATCACTATATGCAATGGAAGGTGAGCTATGGCAACACAGATGGTAAAACTGATACTGAGATTAGTTAACTTGACAAAGCTGGTAATTACCTATATGTAAGTACATTATCAGTATGCAAAATGCAAGATGCTACAGGCAACCTTAACTTTTGATGTTAATCATTCTAAACCATATTAGAATCATATTATTATCGCTAAAATGGAAAATTATTAACCCATTAAAAAAAAAAAAAATGCTGAAGAATAATCTCTGCTTGAGGTTACTTTTCTTATGAAACTATTCTAGATAATATATGTGAAAGTCCTTCACTCCCTGTTATAGATCCACAGACCTCTTGACCAAATGGTTCAATACATTTCTGATAGAATTCTCTGAAAGCACCTACAGTTTCTGTGAAAATGCCAGAAATTAAAATTGTTCTGTCCTTGAAGAAGGAGATATATTATAATGCCACATCTGAGTATGTCAAAGCATCTAAACTGAAATTCTCTTTCCATTTAATCTATGAAAATTTTCTTTACTGAATCCAGCATGACTAGATGCCACTCCACACATCAAGTTAAGGAAAACAAAATATGCTATTATACACAGTTAATGTCATTAAAATGTATCTGCCATAGACAGAGGAATTAGTGCCATATCTATTTCACAGCTGAGATTTTGTGATAAAGCCCTAACATTTCTCAGTGAATACTTGTGTAGAGAGGACAGTTTTAAACATAAAATTTTAAAGTTTTGTTGATGAACCAAAAAATTGTGTCAGAATTTTATTCAGAGTAAAAAAGAACAAATTTAGCTGTTGTTAAGACGGTTTTCAGAATTTAGTGATAGATGTTTAGAAAGTAAAGGAATGAAAAGGATTGTCTGTAAGTTCCATTTTTGTTTCCAGTATAATTTTTTTCTTCGAGTATTTAGTAAAGTTATGAAACACTTCAGTGTATTTCTCCCTACAGAGGACATACTGAAATCCTCATACGTCACCTCCTGGAATAATAACATAAATATGATGAATGATAATCTTGTTGAAGGTTGTTGCCTGTCTTGCTTGTTTAAATTCCTTCAGACTGAGTAAGTTTTATGTATACATTAGAACAGGGCCTGGTATCTTCTGAGCACTGATTAATATGGTTTAGGTTAACCAAAAGTACTTTAAATGAGTAAACTATTTATTGAAGGAATTTTTTTAATCTCTAACTTAAATTTCAGTCCTGCTATGCAATGACTCTATAACCTGACTGGTATTATTTTTTTTATTACTGTATATATAAAGAACAACATGATGCATACACCTCATTAGACATCGTGTGCATAAAGGATGTAAATAATATCAGTATGCCACCATTTTGAGGTCACAGTTTAATCTCGTAGCACCAACAGACAAAGTATATTTCTACCAATGCCTATATTTTTAAAGGGAAACTTTTCTTGCAATTTGGTCATGGTCATGGGCTAAAGCAGAGCCCATGACCATATACAGATACAACAGGTAAAGATTTTTTCATTAATTCTTAAATCATGCAGGTGTTGGGTTTTTTAAATTTTTGTGTGTTTGTGGTTTGTTTGATTGTTTTTCTTTTGTTCTGGCTTGTTTTTGTTGTATTATTATTATTACTTTTTTACTTGGGCTGCATTTCAGTTGTTTTTTGACCACAAGCTAAGATCACTTATGGCTAAACTTGGCCAGTGACTTGTGATCTCATGTAGTATTTAGGCAGATTTGAATCAAGAGAATGATTTGGTTTACACTGTTTCTTAATATAGGTCCAAGCATAAATTTACCTGTTACATGGATGAGATAGTCATTGCCATGCATACCCAAGTCAGGATAATGTAATATGGTAATATGGCATTATGTTTGTAATGATAACAAACAGTGATGTCAGGTCAAGGAGTTAGTGTTGGACACCTTCCTGACAGGGCCTAGAGTTGCAGCCAAAAGATGGAATAATAAGGTGAATAATCTGCCTGAGTTTGGCTTATTCTACTCATATCATGGGGTGTGCCACATCTAAAAATAGATGCTTTATGTATATTATGGTCCAAGGTGGATTGTGCAGCCAGCTGAACATTAGGCTGCTTCCATGTTTCTGTTCTCATCAGCTGTACCACACTGACACAGAAGCAGATGACAATCGGCTTGAACTTTTAGGCATGAACATCTTAGGATCTTATTAAGCTTACTAACTGTAAACATGTCAGACTGATGAAAATATTTAATATTTTGACTTCCAGACTTTCTGATAAACAGTATAGCAACATCTGTTTTATAGCCTGTTTAGAAGCTGCTTTTTATTCCTGCCTTTATATGAACTAATATAAACTAATGAAGTTATTTCACTAACCTCTCTTTTAGTTTATAACAGTGTTATAAAAGAAATCTGGTGATTCAGTGATATAATCCTTAGCATTTTATATAATTTGAAGTTATTAACAATTCTTGGACATGTCATGAAGTATATCATCCCTACAAGCAGCTGAAAATGTCAGGTTTACAACCTTAATTTGTATCGATGCTCAGCTCAGCAGTAAAGCTTTAAGCTCTTCATTATGAATGTTGTTTGGAAGAAGATACTTCGTTCCTCCTGAGATTAGTAGAAAAATACTATCAGAAACATATTTCCATTGCTCAGATAAATGTCATTTTTTTTTGTATACAGCTAAAGTACTTAGTAAAGCTTAAATCAGTGCAGCTTTTACAAATGCACAACTAGCTTATAAATGTCATTTCACTACCAATATTGATATATAACTTTGTTACTACTTGTGAGATTTGATAAAATCTGTGCTGAAAAACATTACTAAAATTAGGCATTTTTAGGACTCTCACAACTAGACATGCATTTAGGGAAATCATCTACAGTGTAATGCTTAGAAAGAAAGCAAATCATAAGTCATTCAAGGAAAACTATACTCCTGTTTTACTCTAAGCTTTTATCTTTATTTCAGTATATTAAGTATTCTTTTTATATTTTGCTCCTATGTATTTTAATTCAGATGTTATTAAAATGTGTGCTTTTGGAAGGTGGGCAACAATTTTTCCTTTGTTCCTTCTACTGAAAAAAAAACCCACAAAAATTAAAATGAACAGAGTTAAATCTAAGTTTTTGAATCATAAATCCCAGTCTTTGCTTCTTAACAGATACAGCTCAGCTGAAATTTTGACAGAAAATCGTAAGCATTGTAAGTAAATGGAAATTTGCAATAGCTTTTTAGCAGTTAAAACTTTCTCCCTTTGCTGTCTTTTTGATACTTATTTTTAATACAGAAAATGTCACAGTGTATGCATCATGAACTTAGCTCTCCACTCACATTGCCTGGGAAGATAGACCTTTCACTCTTTTAAGCCCAAATAATTTGCCATATGTATTTCAGAACATGATGAAATACTCAGAATATCTTGTTAAAATCTACAACGTTCGTAAACATCCTCCATCATTTGTAAAGTTTCTACAGATGATGGTCTGGAAGAAAGTAACTTCACAGCTAGACAGCAACAGACAGTTGTTACTTTGAGCAATACTACAATAAATTCTTATGAAAGGATTAGATTTTTGTGACAAATTTTTGTATTTTTTTCACTAGAAGGATCAAGCCATGAGAATTATATTGCCCTTTAGTTTTGAAGCCTTTTGATGTATGACACCTGCACTCTGGTTATAAAAATCATGCACTTGATTTTAAATGAGCAATTCGTCAGCCTTTCATATTGCCTTCCCAGTGGTGCCACTTAGTTTTATTTTCCTGTCTATGTTACTTTCAGTAACCATCCCCTTTGCAGCAGTAATGAAAGAATTGGTTAAATGATGTGATGGCTGATAGAGCTTTGACTGTATTAATAGAATCATAGAATCATTTATGTTGGAAACAACTCTTAAGATCATCAAGTTCATGCCACTGAAAAGAGTCTGGCCCCATCTGCCTGACACCCAACTTTAAGATATTTATAAGCATTGACAAGATCACCTCTCAGTCTTTAGGATAAACAGCCCCAGCTCTTTCAGCCTTGCCTCCTAAGAGAGATGTTCCAGTCCCTTCATCATCTTTGTAGCCCTCCATTGGACTTGCTCCAGTAGTGCCTTGTCTCTCTTGAACTGGGAAGCCCAGAACTGAACATAGTACTCCAGATGTGGCCTCACTAGGTTAGAGGGGAAGGAGGTCCCACAACCTTGCTGGTCACACTCTTAAGGCACCTGTGGTCGTTTGACCCTGGCTGAATGCCAGGTTGCCCACGAAGCTGCTGTATCACTCTGTCCCCTTCTTCCCCGAAGTCCATCAAAATTTTATTCACAAAGATTTTTTTCTTCACTTTTTTCATAAAAATATGCCCAGCTCCTATGAAAACTTTCTGTATCCAATTTTAAAACTGGTTTTAATATTCTTTTAAATGTCTCATAAATAATTTTCAAAGCAAAGTAAAAATATGATATTGTTGGTAGACATTACTTAAAATAATATTTTTCCATTCTGTGTGTGGAATTATTTGTAATTTTGTTGTGTTGATTATTTACAAACAGATTAATACTTAAGCTAAAGAAGTGCTTTAAGAGGACTAGTATAAACACTTACAAAAGACATTTAATTGTTTTAGCAATTAATCTGATAATATTCACATTTGTATTTGAACACAAATATGTTCTGTCACGAGATATAATTTGCATTTTCATCTTTACATAGTTTTATATCTAATGTAAATATTTTCCTTACCTATTAATAACATAACATTTTTGGTTTGTGTTTTTCTGCCTTTTGACTGCAAAAGTACCCTGTATATCATTTAAAGTAGTAAATGTTTTACTAATCCATAAAACAATCATATTTCCAATTTCACAGATAACAAACAGAACATATATTTTTTCATCATCAGAAATGTATGTTATAAGATGATATAACACAATCAAAGAAATATCAGATAAGGAAAAAAGGCAGGTTGTTGCATAGCCAAGAGGAAGAGGAAAAAAAAAGAAAAAAATGTCTCTGACTTTCTTAGTTTTGTGAGAAATAATGTAGGAAACTGCGATGATTCCTTGTTTGTTAACTGTTTGCTGTGTGTTAAAGAATAATATTTCTTAAAAAGAAAAAAAAAAGCACTTATAAGAGTGAGGATAGAACACCTTTACTAAGAATTCTGTCCTATGACAAATTTCATTATAGCATTTATTGAAATTTTTAAATGTCACTTCATTGATTACCAAGTCCAAAGTGGAACCAATTCCTAAGGTTACATGATTTCAAATGGACAATTAAGTTTGAATCTCAAGTGCTATTAAAAACACAATTCATAGTTGTAGTTGTTAGTGAAGTAATATCTATGGGAAAAATTATGCAACATCTGAAGATTTTCATTCAGACTCTTTCTTTCAGTAAGACCCTTTCTAAAGAATTGATTTATTTTACTAAGGAGTTCCTTCAGAGTCCTTCAGTACTTTATTCTTTTGAAGTCATTTCACCAACTGTGTGATTTATCCATTCAGCTCATAAACAGACATTAATTTCCACACTTTGACTGAAATTGATTTGATATGCAAACACCTCCACCTGTTACAAAGTCAGCATATCCTCTAGAGCAGCCTTTTTACATTACTCCTGTTTTATTAGCAATTCAGATTTAAAAAGGTTATTATTGTTCAAGCTGAAATAATAGCTTATCTTTACATTGCTATGAAATTTGAGAAAATAATAGTTTGTAATCCAGAATATTGTCAGGAAAAATATTTAGACTTTTTCCATTTATCTGTTGTATATATGCTTGTATATAAAAATAAGATCATTAAGACTCTTTATTAAATGTGTGAATTGCTGAATAAGGTTAACAGATGTAGTAACAATATCAGATGTAGTATTGCATGTGCTTGCATATGCTGCTTTGCATCTAACCACTTCTGAGTGTACATTACTACTCAAGTTTATTTTAATCATGAAAAGTTAAAGATATTTAAAAGAAAATGTATCTAAGATGTGCAATCTTGGTGTTTTCTAAACTTAGCTCAGAGAACATTGTACAGTGAAGATTTCTAAGTGCAAAGAGTAACAAACTACATTAAATGGGGTATTTGTGCAGATGAAGCTATATAGTATGAGCTGACTTTAAGTGAAAAACATTGTATTAATGCTGTAGATAACAGTATATATTTTCAGAAAGAAATTAAGAGCAGTACAAATTGTCTTCACTGCCAACAGATATGGTATGTAATATAATATTGCAACTTAAAAAAATAATGTTATTTCATGGCATTTTTAATACCTTTTTGTTTAATTGTAGACCAATCTCCCTAGTACCTTCCTTTTCCTTTGACATTTCTGGGCCATTTCAGCCGTGGCAAATCCTTTCTTCAATAGGAAATTATGCATCCTTTATGGAAAGATTTTAAAAGAGTCCATTACACTTTAAGAGCGCCCTTTAGCACAGTATTTTTAAAGGGTCTTTATTTTTCCCATCAGTGTCCAAAGAATGAATTAGTGCTTAAGGAACTCTCAGTAAACAGAGTACTATTTACTCTAAACCAAAATTATTATCTAAAAAAATTAGAACACACAATAAAGCCATGAATGTTTACAGCTTTTCTAGCAGTATCAGTTGTAATATCTAAAATAAGTGAAAAACATGACTCCTTGTAAATGATATAAACTGGTTCCTGTCTGTGTGGCTTGATAATGCCTGTTCATGTGTTTTTCCTCTCAAAGTAAAAAAAGACAAAGTTAGGATCATTTACCTCAAGTAGTGATTATATTTTGGTTTCTTTAGATGTCAGAGAGTGGTATTAGCATGCATGCACTTTCATACCCTTCCTAACAGAATGAAGAATTCAAATACTAAAAAGAAAAAAGAAAAAAAAAATCATCTTTTGGGTTTTTCCTTTCATCTGGAGTACTCACCACATTTCAATATAGCTGTCTTTAATGGTGCAAAGGTCTTACATTTGTTGCCAGTTTTTCTTTTCAGAATGTTTATATGGCCTTCTCATGAGTTACTTAGCAAAAAATGGTTTTGTATAGTCACCTTGATATAGAGCATGATAAAAATCTTACACTTCTTAATACTTCTACTGTGTTGTAAAATACAACACCACAAACAAATGGAGCTGTAGAAAAGATTACTGAGTTTCAGTCAGTAGAATTTCTCAAGCTTATTCAGCTTGCAGCTGAAGTTTGTTGGCCTCATAATTCCAAATATTATCACAATCAGTTGAGTTTGGTTCAAAATCTAATCCACTGCTT
Source organism: Ceryle rudis (assembly GCA_033439905.1). Classification (NCBI taxonomy): domain Eukaryota; kingdom Metazoa; phylum Chordata; class Aves; order Coraciiformes; family Cerylidae; genus Ceryle; species Ceryle rudis. Next base: position 54,897 of record JAAGNO010011093.1, on the reverse strand, counting down.
GGAACCACTGCCACAGGTTCTTTCTTCTGCTATTTTGCTAACAGTAGTATGTAGAGAAGAGAGGAGCAATTTTAAAGGATTTTACCAAGAACTGCATGTCAAAGAAAACACACAATGTGCTCAAGAAAAGTGAGCACAACAGATTTGTTGGGATTTCCTTCTCCTCTGCCAATATTGCAATTATATAAAATAAAGTGATTATACCTGATCTGTTTTCTTCTCTACAGTATAGACATTTGCCTGGACTATTGGTGTACTTTTACCAGAAAATGTTCCCTGATAGGAATAACATAAATATGTGTTGACATTTTTTTGCTATTTGACAAAACCAAAATGCTACTGTGGTTTTTTTTTTCAGCTTCCCCCCCAGCGTAAGTCAAATATTTTGGATGTTGCAATGATTTAAAACCATTGGTGTTCACGTGTGTTTTATTGTGAGCATTTTCCTGTCACATCCCACCCCCTTCACAGGACTATAAGAAGTCTTAGAAAGATTCTCTTCATTTTTCTTTAAATTTGATTGGAATAAATAACTTTAACTAAAGCTGTATAAAGCAGTGTTATTCAGAGCAACACATATCATCTCTATTCAGGATTAAATGTAATCAGGGCATCATGTAATCAGGACTGCTGGGCATGACACCAGCACACATCTAGAACTTTTATTTCCAACCTGAAAGTTATAACAGTCAGCCTAACATTTCTGTATATATTCATTATATCAAACTGTAAATGTATGTAGAAATCATACAGCTTTCTCAAGAACTTAAGACTTGTATTGCATGGCATTTTTACACCTTTGAATGTATCTGTCAGAGTAAGTGTTCTTTGAGATCTAGCCTTTAGATTCTTGTATTCAGATTCTAGTTCATTGTAGCATTTAAAATTAAATTCTTAGTTTCACTAATCACAGAATCACAGAATGATAGAACGGTAGGGGTTGGAAGGGACCTCTGGAGATCATCGAGTCCAACCCCCTGCCAAAGCAGGTTCACCTAGAGCAAGTTACACGGAAACATGTCCAGGCAGGTTTTGAAAGTCTCCAGAGAAGGAGACTTCATGACCTCTTTGGGAAGCCTGTCCCAGTGCTGGAATTAAATAATTATAACTATTATAATGATTATAATAACTTAGAATATATCAACCCAATACTTGGTATTGGGTTCTAAAGGACAGGACAGAACAAGTAAGACCTAACAATTTTACTGTCATGGACACACATCATAAAATCATTATACTTCCCAGTGTGCACAGAAACATGAAAAGAAATAAAGAATAAAAAAACCCCAGGTATAATATTAGTAGCACCCTACTTGCAAGCACGTCAAAGTAACTTATTTTCTGGTTTATGCAAATATCTTTGTTATGAACAGGTATTTTATTAGTACTCTGGTGACTCTGTGAAAGACATAGTTATGCTTGATATACATAATTGTAAATTAATGAGAAAAACTTTATCTTGGATATTGTGCATCCTCCAAAAACACTAAAAGTTGCTGGACTGAGTGCAGCCCTGGAGGAAAAGGCCTCAGGTTATGCTACGGGAGATTTAGATTGTACATTATGAAAAAATTCATCACTGAAAGTGTTTTAAAGCACTGGAACAGGCTGCCCAGGGAGGTGGTGGAGTCACCATCCCTGAAGGTATTTAAAAGACATGTAAATGTGATGCTTGGGGACATGGTTTTGTGGTGACTTAGTAGTGCTGGGCTTGATGATCTTAAAGGTATCTTCCAACCAAAATGATTCTATGATTCCTTACTAAAATAGAATGAAATTAAAGTAACATTTCACTAATGTTCAGTTGCAGTGTAATCACGTTTCCTATTTCAAATGCTCCCAAGGCAGCTTTCTTTCTCTTTATCCATATCCATAGATAGCTTCAGAAGCTAACATTTTTCATTTAAGCAGTGACCGGTTCTGTAACCTGCATTAGAGGCATGCTGCTCTTGAAGCTCCAACACATCCCACATCCCCCTTAATCTTCCATTTTCTTTGGTGATTCTGGACTCATCACTTCTATTCTTTAAAGAGGAAGAGCACACCTTATAAAGTACAGAAGTGGATCCTCAGGGAAAATAAAGTCCTTCCATCTAACATGAATTTTATTTTACAAAACTCTCAGCTGCCATAGTCTTGAAATTGTGATGTTTTCTTTTTCTTTTCAAGAGTGCGAGAAAAAGCAGTGCTTATGTGGGTGCTTACGCACAAGAATACATGTCTGCTTTCAATATATGTCACAAGGCTATAGTGTCTTGAAAAAACTAATGCTAATCAACTAACACTAATACTAATCAACTAAAGTTGATTAACTATTATAAAATTTGTATTAGAAAATGTTAGGCTTGGTGTAAAAAAAGTACATACTAAGCTAGCTGAAGCATTTATTTTGCCTAATGTTAATTTTTTATTCCTATTTATGCTTTGAGATGCTATCATTATCTAATTTTAATCCATTTAATGTGTGATAAATTGATTTCCTATTATGCCAATTATTAATTAGGATGTCATGTGTTGCTAATTTAAATGGTTGAAAGAAGTCCAAATATACTGTGTCAACCAAGTTTATAATCTACAAAACATATTGTTTGTATGACATGACCAATTTTCCATAAAACCATGTTAACTGGTATTAATTATATTTTCAGCTTTTAATCATTTAGAAAGACTCCTGTGTTGGTTGTTCCATTACTTTTCTAAGGATCAACATTGGCTTTACAATCCTATAATTACACAGGTCAATTTGCTTTTACTTTCTAAATATTGGTAGCTTATTGGTTCCTTTCTCGATAACTATCATATCTTCCTTGCCAGGACTTAAGAAAATTTTAGGTAAAGATGGTCAAGGATATTCTCTTGTAAAGGAAGACAAAGCATATTGCTTTCCCAGTTGGAAGGGAAACATACTTTTCTTTAAATTCCTTGGATCCTCTTTTTCTACAGTTTTTGAGACAGTTATTAGATCTGACCTTGTCCAGTCAGCTGGGGCCTCCCTTGTCTTCCATAGGTCTTGAAGATAATTGCTAATACTTCATAGACTGGTTCAGTTTAAGTACTTTAATGTGAATTTAATTAGGCCCCGTTCCTTTGAATATGCCTACATTTTCTAAATAGTACTTAACCTGTTCTGTTCATATTCTGCCCTTTACTGAATTTTATTTAAACATTTGCTATACAGCTATGATTTTTTTTTTTTTTTAAGTCAAGATGGTGTTCTTCATTCTCCTTCCCTGGTAGATATTTTTCTTTTACTTTTAATGACTTTCTACAAGTTCATTTATTGCATTTTTTCTCATTACATGCTTCACTTTTTCACAAGATTCATCCTTATGTTATTCTGATAATTTCTGAGTCAGCTGCACTTCTTTTGCTGTTCTTTCTATTTTTCACCATAATATGCTAGCTGGCATTCCACAGGATATCTTGGGCTATTTTTTGTCCAGGGCACTGCTCAGCCTTCTGTATAAATAGGGCCTACTCATTTGGTTAGTAAAAAAAATATGAACTCTGCAGTTTGAACAACATTACATTCCTTATCACGAAACGTAAGAATGAAAATCTACAGTGAAACTGAAAGCCCAAAGCATGCTGATAGTAGACAACAATGAATGTTTAAAGAAAAATATATATAGTGAAAAATCAAGAGACAGAGATAATACCAGGATACTTTCACTGTTTCCAGTCATGAATGGCTCAAATACTCTCTCTTCGTCTCTCAATACATTCTTCCTCCATGTATTTGTCCCATCACTTTTTGAACACATACATTATACCTCCCCCAAAAAAGGTATTTCCACTCTATTTAATTGGTCCTCTGTTCCATAGAAACGAAAATTTTGATCTTTTGTTTTCCTTCCCTAGTTTAATACATTTTTTTTTATATGGAGGAGCAGAAATATGTACATCTGAATTATTAAAGTGTGAGGATATTATTAATACTCTACTAGTAATAGCTGTATCTACAAATTTAGTGATTAGATGATGACTCACTAATCGCCTAAGCTAGAATATTGGATAGTGTGAATAAAAACATTGTGGCATTAAACATTCTAACTGTGTATCTGTAATCTAGTAACAAGGGAAGAGAATACAATTTCAAGACTACCAAATGTTATAAACTGTGAAGTATCTTTTTATATATTTAAGATACCTGAAAGTAATGCAAAGTAATGCGAAGCCTTTTCATCAAAAAGACTTGAGTTGCAATGTGACACTTTTCAAACAGTAGTCATAGTACTTATTTAGATGCTTAATATTACTTTAGAATGCCATATTTCTTCCTTTGAAAGAAAACACAGCAACAGAAACGTCTTTGATTAAATTCAGAGGGATATGATCTCAGCAGAAATCTCTTGTCATTCTTCCAACGTTAAAGAGAGAATATTCCCTAAAACTCAGTAAATATTTCTAGTTTACAAACAAGATAAAAAGTTTCTTTTCCCAGGCTACTGAAAAAGAGTATGTGAAATCCAGAAACAATTGAATAAGATCAGTGTTAATATTTTGGTAACCAGAGGAAGCTAATTTTTAAATTTGAGCTTGAGCGCTTATTTGTGAAGTTCATGAAGTTCATACAGCTCTAAGAACTCAGATCAAACCAAGTCCATCATTGGATGAGTACACAGAATAATTCTAAAGGAACAGGATTTTTCTGCCACAAGTTAACTAGGTTAGCATAGTTTTTATTTTCATGTTTGTCATTTTAAGAGCCTTTTCTGTCTCATACAATTACTCTGAGTTTTGTAATCTTGTCCAATACAGACCTGCAGTCAGTCTCCCTATAAGAAATTCAGTCAGTTAAGACACATCCTTTTCATGTTTTGGTATTTTTCAAATGTTTTGGAAGGAAATTGTCTAATGTATGCATTAATTAATTGTAATACAAAAGCAAAGACAGATGTTGAACTGAAAAAGTGCAAGGAAGGTTTTGAAAGTATCTGAATTGGGTGTTCTTTTTGCTTTTGTGATGTGAAATAATAGACTTTTCTCTCTAAAATTAATTGGTAGACTATTAAATGATCTAAAATTATGGTATTGATAGTAACACCTGTAATGTAATATGAATAAGAATGATAAGATATGCATATTATAGTAAATCTGTTTTTTTTATGTTATTAGGCTTTTCAATGTAAGATAGTTTGATTCATTTTTTTCTCTACATGTTTTAACAGAGAACTTAAAACTCATCATTAGAGTACCTTTTCTGAGACAGATTTTATTACACTTTTATTTTTACACAGAATAAATGTGGTTTTAAAAGTATTTGACCTGAAATTATTTTTTATATTTTTAACTGCTTGTTTGTGCTTGCAAATCAGATATTTAAATATCTACATTATATTTCCACTCCAACTGGGCATTTTTAGATAAAGTGTGTATATTAATACGCACAAAGTATTTGCGTATTCTCTGAAATTTATCCTGCTTTATTGCCTTTCTCATTAAGAGCTCAGTTCTGACTGAATATGTTCTGTACTGGTTTCTTACAAAAAACCCATAAATTTTCAACCAGTCAGAAAGCTTCATCCATGGCAATTTCTGTTAAAAGATTTGGTTCATTGATCCATACACCTCTCCTAGGGCTTGGTGTATCTCCTGAGAGTTAGAAAGCATCCTGATCTGTCTTATACTTCAGTATATTCATTAATTACAAATACTTTGATACTTCATCTGTAGAACATGAAAGAAACACTTGTTGCTTTCTTTTAAGGGATAAATCTTCAGCAATATCTTTGCAGAACCTTGCAGCCACTTTGCCTCCTGACACTCCTGAGACAGTAGCACCATGATCTTTGTGTCACAACAGGTTTTTAGAAAAGAGTATTTATGATCAGTTTATGCTGGATTAGATATAGGTCTGCTATCAGTGGAGGAGATGAACTTTTAAAATGCAATTAAAATGTGGGTTCTGATTTTCTGCAGCTCCCCACATTTTCATGTAGGATGTGGAGCTGTGGAAAGCTGTTTTCCAGTGCTCCACTGTGGCAGTTGGAATCAATGTCTCAGTAGGAGCAGGCATATGAAACTACAGGAAAGCATTTATAAGTACATATGATTTTGAATTCTTATTTATAAATATTATTTATGATATTACTCTACTGGTGTTGTACTGTATTTGTGTATTGGACTTTTTGGAAGATGCTTTCATTAATTTGGTACATTCTATGTTTTTGGTAAAACTATTTAAATAAGAGAACAGACTCTGGAACTGCTTTGAATTCACTGAAGAAATAGTTACTGCTAATTTTTATCTTCAAAGTTACATTTTAAGACTACCAAGAAAAAAAAAAAAAAGTATACCTCTTTTTATCCCGATGAATAACCATTTATTTTCTGAAATATGTGGCATACCATCCTGAACATGATTGTCAACAAAGTGTTAATGACTGCTTTCAGGGTGTAAACATAGTGGCTTCACTTCATGTATCATAGTACACCATCCTACATCTTAACATTTCTGTTGGAGTTAGTGTGTCAAGATACATGCTTCTGATGGTAGTTAAAATAAATGAGTAAATGTAGCAATATTTGACAACAGACATTTTTTAATGGTGTTAAATTATATTAACATTTAATACTGTTCACTGAGTTGAATTTTCTTGTTATCTCAAATGTTTCAGATTTCATGCTTTGAATTGAACTTGGAAACATCTAAATAAAAATATTTTAAACACCATTTCATTTGAATGACATTTACATCATTTTACTAAAAATGTAGCAACACAGTTTATAAACCAGAAGTGCTTTTTTGTTACTTTTGCTGATCAAATGAAGATGAACTTAAAAAGTGCTTTAAATTTAATGACATAAATAAATGACATGAATGGAGCCTTCATTTTTTGATAGACAACCATGTACATAGCTATTTGAGAGATGATTCAGCATTTCTGTCATAGGTAATTAATATTTACACTTCCTTCCCTAGTATTATTCAGAAATCTCATAAGACTTGAGTATTTTATATTCTTATCTTGTAAATATACATACAATATCTACATAGCAGATCTCATAGAGAATATCTAGAAAATATAATACAAAATGTTAATCTCTTTTCAGTGTAGCTGAATGCAGCTGGGAAAAATGTGGCCCTACTTTAAAATATGAGATTAAGAAATATTTCCTCAGTTTGTTTTTATTATAGTTTAGTGTTTAAAGTTAAATTAATTGATGCTATCACTAAATTATATACTTTTAATCATATTGCTAATATCCTTATAAATGGAATTGCAGATGTGAGAGTTAAGATAGATCTTTTATTAGTAGTGCTTCATTACTAAAAATAGATTCTACACATAGTATGTGTCCATGGTTAGAATGGGGACTATGGCCTTGTAATTTTACCTTCAAATATGCTGCAATTTAGTGCAGATGCGCAGTTGAACATGAGTATTTTTTATCTTCAGCAATGCACGTATGGAAACTATTAGCTTGTGGAAAGACCTCAGATCCTAAGTCGTCTTAGGGGCAGTTTTACAGGATTTACATCTAGTTCACTTTCAACTGTAAATATAGATTAGGTCGTAATACCAGATATTTTATAAACACTTCTGACACTGACATAGAAAATACTTGCCTTATTTATTGTGTGTGAATTTTTCAATATTCAGAAATTGAGAAAGGAGGTTGTGGAGACCCTGGAATTCCATCTTATGGAAAAAGGACTGGCAGCAGTTTTCTGCACGGAGACACACTTACCTTTGAATGTCAAGCAGCTTTTGAACTGGTGGGAGAGAGAACAATTACATGTCAACAAAACAACCAGTGGTCTGGCAACAAACCCAGCTGTGTTTGTAAGACTTTTCTTTTTTTTTCTATATTAATTTTCTGACCTTATCCTCTTGCTTTTCTTAGCATTTGTGACTAGCCAGCAGGAAAACATTTCAAAAGACCTTGAAGATTTTTTCAGACACAGTTTATTTAGTTGGCTCAGTTACTACTGAGCTTATTTACCAGGAACACCACGTAGGATTGTTTTAGAATGTTCTTTCCCCTTGTTTTATATTTAATTGAACAATTTAACATTCTTAATGTAAATCTTTGTTGACTTAAGACTCTAAATGAGTAATTCTTAATAGCATATAAGTGTTCAAAAGGACTCTGTGGCAATAACACATTGATTCTGGCAGAGTAAAGCAGGCTGCAGATCCATGTGAGAAAAGATTGCAGTTTTTTTTCTGATATCCTAATAAAGCATGAAAATGAATACAAGGAGTATAACACTATCCATCATGGAAGAAGGGTAGGTAAGATCATTAGTTGTGAATTTTGCTTTAAAAGATAAAATATGTTTGTATGTAAGCCCGTAGATGGATTTAAATAGAGAGGTTTTGTTGTTTTTTAATTTTTTTTCTTCTTCTATGGTAATAGAGTAAAGCTTTCTAGTACACAGGTATATTAGGCACTCTGGTTCTCAAGATCACAGTACCTTTTCCTATAAATATTTTCAGAATTCATTACTGACTTTTCAAAGCAACCTTACTGAGGAGTCCAATTCTGCCTAGACATATATGTGTTTTGCAGGTGTGTTGGTACAGGATTTACCAGGATCAGTAAGATTGCTTTGGACTAGAAGAAGTCTCTGTTGCCTCGGCAATGCTGAAATGTGTCTAAGCACCTAAGGCTTGGGCACGGAGACAGTGCAGCTATAATTCCCTTTGAAGAAAGAAGTTGCATTTCTTCATAGTGCTGTATTGCATTGGGTTGATATATTCGTTTCTGTTAGCAAGACCGTAGAATATTTTACCATGCTCCACTGTTTGATGCACATACTCACTATGAAAGATAATTGAATCTAAACTTAAACCACCTATGTACAGACATTTTTAGTCTGACACAGTTGATGAGCTGAGTAATGTTTATCCTTTGTGTTAACTAATATGCAGTGAGCCTTCCTCTTTCTGAATGCACTGTACTTCTCACTGAAGCAACAGCTACAAGCTCATGACTCTGAAATTAGTTATGATTGTCTTAACAAGAACTTACCCAAAGGGATGAAAAAGGAGGAAAGCTATATATTATTTTTGTTTAGTTGCCCTGTGCTATCAAAAGTAAACTGGGAGTTAAAAAAGTTTTTACTTTTTACTCTTAAGATTTCTTGATGAAGGCACATCTATTTGTGCTATTATTTGCATCAGCATGAACTTTGTGTATTATAGACAAAACTGGCCCTTGAGCTTGATTTTTTTTTTGATTGCTAAATACATTTTTACTCATGCTTCTTTTAGAAAAAAAAAATCACATTTAAAATTGGAGGTTGCATTTTCATTTAAGAACAAACCTGCCAACTTTTTTTCTAAATTCTAACACATCAGGCATTAATTTTGCCTTCTTTGCTATTCTCTACATGCTTCAAAATGATATCTTGCAGGCCTTGCTACAGTCACCTAGCTTCAACTGGGGAAATAAAACCATGCAAAGCTGACATGTTATATTGGAGAAATATTCTGACAGTGTTAAATATTTCCACGTTGCGTGTTTAGTAGTTTTGACACTCAGGCTTCAAAAGTATCCTTTTCCACAAGAATAAAAAATATAAAGACAAACATTTATAATGTTTATGGATGGTATTTTGAGAATCTATTTTTGTTTTCTTTAGTCTCGTGTTTCTTCAACTTCACCACACCATCTGGAATTATTCTTTCCCCAAATTATCCTGAGGAGTATGGCAACAATATGAACTGTGTTTGGTTAATTATCTCAGAGCCAGGAAGCAGAATCCATCTGATTTTCAATGACTTTGATGTAGAACCTCAATTTGACTACCTTACAGTAAAAGATGATGGAATTTCAGATTTACCACCTCTTGGCACTTTTTCTGGCAATGAGGTCCCTTCTCAGTTGGCTAGCAGCGGGCACATTGTAAGACTTGAATTTCAGTCGGATCACTCTACCACTGGAAGAGGATTTAATATCACTTACACAAGTAAGAACCATGTTTTTATTTTATGTGTAGTCTTAAGCTGTCTTTATAATAATGAAAAATAGGTCATGTTTTTATTTATAATACAGAAATAAATTGTAATTGTTGTATAATTGCACTGCTTTCATTTCTCTTCTTGATATTGATTAGCTTATCTGAATCTTTGTCATTTATTTATTTTAATTGTAATAGTGTTCAGGAATTCCCTTCATTATTTAAGGGCCCTTTTGGCTGACACTGCATAAATGCAGAGCATGTGATGGAAGTCCAGACCATTCAGATCAAAGCATCCAGTGCAAGTGATTTAATATGCTTCTCAATGGAACCAGCAGGAATAAGTTCAAAAAAGATGTTAAGCTTAGATTCCAAATATGGACATGTTCATCTGAAAAGCAGAGAAGTATAAAAAGCAACTAGAATATAATTGCAAATAAATAGCTCTGGGAACATGCTTTACTTTTGTATTTTATCTTCTAGTTAGATGGAGTGGTATCTAAGAATACAGACCCCTAAGAATATAGATCTCTTTTTTAGGATACATATAATGGTTAACCTGTGTTTTTTCCAGTGTCTAAGAACATAGGTGATATCATGTGGAAGTCTTTCCCATAAGAGTGCACTAATTTAAGAATCATACTTCTCTCCAGCTACAGTTTCTTTAAGAATGTAAAGAACATAATAACTTTGAGAATGCAGTTCTCACATGCACAAAATTTAGTTGCAACTGGTCAACAAGCTCTAAATTTCTTAAATATGGACCTAGCTGTCATATACATATAGAGAGCTACTGAAAATGTCTTTCCTATTTGTGAAATGAGGCAAAAAAATATCTGGCTACAGATAGACATCCATTTTTTTGTTTATATGAATGGATATTACTCAGTACTTTAATCTGAAAACTCTAGTAACATCATTGTCATGTAGAAAACATTATTACACTTACATATCTTTCTAACTCTCCTAGGAGTTCTATTAGTCAAAGACATTACTTATATAGAGATAATTTTTTTAGTTGAAGAAATTATCTCCTGAGGTTATATAAGTTAATTGACTATACATTTGTCTTTGTGACATATTGCACTGTTCCTACACTGTGTCAAATAAGATTAATTAATTAAATTAACAATGTTTGTTCAGGGCCAAGGTGTTTCCTGGCATTATTTAGAAAGATGCCCCACATAAAACTGGAATTCATGGATTGCAATCTTTTTTTTTCAGTCTTGCATGCCTAAGTTTTTCCTTAGCTTTAAGAGAAAGCTATAATTATCGTCCTTTGAAAAATGATGAGAAGAGATGATCCTGACCTTAACTGAGACTGTAGAGATTAAAAATATCACCAGAAAATGTGAGACCTGAATTCTAGGTCTGCTTCTGTCTCAGTTTATTCAGATCCCTTTTGCCACATGCTCTTCTACCAAAGTAAAGATAGACTGTAATAAGGACAATATTTACTATTTCTATTTGAATCTGCAGAATTATGCAATCAGAAATATAATACTCATGGATCAAATTCCGTGAGAGTCCTGATCACCTAGTGTTATGCAAAAAGAGCTTTCCACCACATTTATCTTAGTGTAGGTGTTACTGCTGACCTTGATGCATGCCTTATATGCTAGAAATGTCTAAAAGCACGTGTGCCTCCATAGTGGGAAACTGAGATAACAAATATGAGTGTCCCTGATTTATGAATCCTTCAGGTTCCCAGGAAATGCTGAGTTTAAGTTCAGCTGAAGTGCTAGTACTTCTGGAACTTCTATGTGTTGTAGGGAAGAAGTGCTCCACTCATGGTTTAAATGAAATCAGGATCAAAGCAGCTAAGTGATTTATTAATGAAGCATAACTGACAATCAGTGAAATGTAGATTCAGGATCAATATCAGCAATTCAACAGAAAACCCACGATGTTAGGCACTTAGAAAATCTTAGAATCATAGAATATCTTGAGTTGGAAGAGACCCGTAAAGATCATCAAGTCCGACTCCCTGGTCCTTGCAGGACTAACTAAAACTAACTAAAACATATGAATAAGAGCATCATCCAGACACCCTTGTATTCTGAGGGGCTTGTTGCAGTGATCATAAGTGGTGCTTCCTTGTGTTGCCTGGTTTATCTTAGGATCATAGAGTCATCTAGGTTGGAATAGACCTTCAAGATCATCAGGTCTAACCCTAAATCTAACCCTGCCAAGTCACCACTAAACCATGTCACTAAGCATCACACCTACACGTCTTTTAAATACCTCCAGGGATGGTGAATCCACCACTTCCCTGGGCAGCCTGTTCCAGAGCTTGACAACCCTTTCAGTGATGATTTTCTTTCCTAATTTCCAATCTAAATCTCCCCTGGCACTACTTAAGACCATTTCGTCATATCCTATCACTTGTTACTTGGGGAACAGACTGGCATCCACCTCTCTACAACCTCCTTTCAGGTAGTTGTACAGAGTAATATGGTCTCCCCTGAGCTTCCTTTTCTCCAGATTAAGCAACCCTAGTTCCCTCAACTGCTCCTCATTTCTTGTTCTCTGGACCCTTCACCAGTTCTGTTACCCTTCTTTGGACACACTCTGGCACCTCAACATCCTGGTAGTGAGGGGCCTAAAACTGAACACAGTATTTGAGGTGTGGCCTCACCAGTACCAAGTGCAGGATAACGATCACATCCCTGGTCCCACTGGCCACACTGTTTCTGACACAAGCCAGGATGCTGTTGGCCTTCTTGGCCATCTGGGCACACTGCTTACTCATAGTAATTTGTCTTCTAACCAAGACCCTTAGGTCCTTTTCTACCAGGCAGCTTTCCAGCCATTCTTCCCAAGGCCTATAGCATTGCATGGGGTTGTTGTGGCCCAAGTGCAGGATACAGTACTTGGCCTTGTTGAACCTCATACCATTGGCCTCAGCTCATTGATCCAGCCTGTCTAGAGTAGAGCCTGTTTATCTGCAAGCAGATCAACACTCCCATCCGACTTAGTGTCATCTGCAAATTTACTGAGGGTGCCCTCAATCTCCTTTTCTAGATCATTGATAAAGATATGAAAGAGAAGAGGCCCCAGCTGTGAGCCCTGGAGAACATGACTTGTGACTTTTAACATATATAAATTTGTAAATACCTTTCCACTCTAATCCATCCTCATTCTGCCAAGTTTTACATAAACATCTTCCCTTCACAGGACATATGAGTTACAAGCACATGCTCCTTTTCCTTGAAGTGGGTGCCCTTACTTGCACATACCTCCTGAAAGGCACAGAGGTCCCCTAGCTTTACATGCACCCACACCCCTATCTCTGCAACTCAGTAATCCACATACTGGTGAGGACAGCCCCTATGAGGTCACATATACACATGGAGGTGTGGGTTGCACCCTGTGTTGCCACCCTACTAGTTGGAGGCAGACTGATCTGAACATTGCACTGGGAGGTTGCTCTGTCTGGCATAGGCAGTAGCCATAGATTTTTAGCAGTAGCCTGTATTTCTGTCAGATTAGCTGCAAAGTGAAATGACAGTTATATTTCTGCTAGAGGCAGCTGGATTTTGTCCAGAGGGAAATATAAGCAAAGTGGTTTTATGTATCTAAGCCACACATAACTAAAAGGCTTCAGAATTTGAATTATGTTGCATCTTTGTGAATGTCATTGGATTTAACGCTTACTTTTCATTGAGGAGTTTTCTATAGGTTCAGTTATATTTTAATCTTGCTACTTAACAAAGACTATTCCCCCCTAAAAAAAAAAAAACAACATCGATTAGAGGGGCTGTTGTTATTATACTTATTGCTATAATTATTGTTGCTGTTGTTATTACTGCTGTTTTCATTATGTCTATTATTATTATTGCTATGTTCTTATCAGCCTTTGGTCAGAATGAATGCCATGATCCAGGCATTCCTATAAATGGGAGGCGTTTTGGAGACAGATTCCTACTGGGAAGTTCTGTTTCCTTTCACTGTGATGATGGTTTTGTGAAGACCCAAGGCTCTGAATCCATAACATGTATTATGCAAGATGGAAATGTTGTATGGAGCTCTACTGTCCCACGTTGTGAAGGTAAGGGCACAATCTTTACTTTGCACCTACAGTCTGAATAATTAAACTATTTAAATTTAGCTTACTTTTTACATTTCACACATAAACAAGACTTCTTAAGCTGAAGCTATTAATTCATCTTATTTTAACACTCTTCCAGTCAAATGAGAGAGTAATAATAGAAACAAGATAGCTTGTTTTTATATTCTTGGAATAAATTAACATTCTAAAAATCTACTTGCTATTCTTTTCAAGTACTGATTGTCACCATCATTACTTGGTTGTGAGTTATAGCTGTTACAGCAGTTTTGGTTGTAGCATACTGAAGAATGCAATTATCTACTGCATTGAAAAGTGAAGTTTCTATTTAAAAGTCCTTTTTAAAAATTTGCACCTTTATTTTTCTCAGAACAAAAGTATACCTGAATTTCTGTATGTAACATAATGACCTGCAGTACTTTTTTTTTTTCTTTCCTTAAGAAATACAGTGAAAATCAGACCTAAGTTTAATATCCATTATATTAAAAGAAAAACCCAAATTTATTTGCTTGTTCTTGCCTAGGTGAATAAACAAACTAAAATGATTTATACTTAGGATTAAATCTCTCTTTACTGTGAAAAACAGTCAGAAAAAAAAAAAAAAGTAGTCTGATTCCTTGATGCTTAATAGTGATGGGTCCTAAGGCAAGATATATGACTGTGTTTAACAAATTACTGGAGTGTGTGTGCTAAAAGTATTGTTCAAAAAATTATATATCTTTTAGTAAACAACAGATATGTAGTCAAACACTCAACTAAATGATACTTTTTGGAGAAAATAATCCAAACCATCTAACTGGTGTAATTTTCACACCTTCATTGATTTTGGTGTAATTGCGGTAAAACTAAGGATCTGGATCATAAAATTATTATGGGTTTTGTTATTTGGGCAACTTGACAACCTGTTCTCATAAGACTGTGCATTTCCAAGAAAATTTAGAGGTACTGGAAAAAAAAATATGGTAGCAGCCTGGTAGAATTAGTGTATGTGTAACTAGATGTTGTACTAGCAAGATTTCTTATCCTGATTAAGTGATGGAATAAGGTATGCAGTGGAGTAGGTTTTTTTGTTTCCTAGAGCAAAACAAGCCCATGAGGTTCTTCAGCAAAAGATGTTTTCTCATTATGAAACTCTATACACAAATGATAAAGTACTCAGTGTAATCTTTGTGTAATTTTATTTCCACAAGATGAACACTTTAAGAAAAAAAGGTAAAGAAAACAAATACAGAAATTACTCTTTAAAAAAAGACATTAAGTACTGATCAGTTATCCTTTGAGCCTTGCAAGAGGTTTCCCTACATTTTAGTGTGAAAAAGATTGAACTATTACAACTTTTATGTAGGTTTCGCCTGGTGTATTTTTGGTATAGAAGTGAGTACAGTTCTTTTAAGTTACATTCAGGATGTGTTCCCTTCTGATATGGATTCTCTTTCTAGGTGATAATGAAGGAGTTTCTTGGTTTGGAATATAGTATGGGCCAAGAATCTTTTCTAGTTAGTTTAGACATAATTTAGTTTGCTTCTAATTATCTGAGATTTCTGTCTGGTTTTTTGTTCTTGTTGCTCTGCTCTCTGTTTTGTATACTTAATCTCTATAAGCAACACAGAAAATACATGAAGTTATAACATGTTTTGCTATAATTGGGTGATGATCAATATTCTTCCAGTTGTTTTCATTTTGGAATACATTTCATTCTTCATTAACTACAGACCTGTAATGTAAATGTCATTTTCTTGGCCACTCATTTTGCCTTAGACACAATTCACTGTCTTACGTTTCATGGGTTTTAGTTGCTTCCCCCCCTTCTTAAATCCAGAAAAACTTACTAGGACAAGTGCAGATCATGAATGAAATCAAATAACCCCTCTGAAGTAATATTTTTTTTTGTTATGGGTATGGTTGGACTTGGTGATCTAGGAGGTCCTTTCCAACCATGAATATTCTGTGATTCTGTGATTTTTTTCTTTTGGTTAAAAACATTGAATCAAAGCTAGGAATAATAATTTATTGCTTACAAATTTATGTTACTATTCATTTACATATGGCATAATAGATTTGCCTGTCACTAAGAGAAACAGAAGAAAAGTGACAAGTTTTCCTGCACTGCAATATGGAATTTGATGATAATGATACCACTGACTACTTGAGGGTAATGCAAACAATACTAAGATGAATTTACCTGACCTTGAAAGCCTTCCTCTTTTAGGTTGCTCCATAGTCTTTGTAAAACATAACATCCCAAAGCCCTGTGCTATGACAGCTTAATTTTTTAGGGGAGACATATTTCCCAAAATTTGTTCAGTCACTTCTGCTGTTGTTAATCCTGCACCAAAGTCCTGTGATCCTCCTCTGAAAAATGGTTCCTGTATAGCCCTGTCACTTTCAAGTTAAAGAACATTTAAACAAATTTTACATATGGGAATGAGTCTGATGGGATCTACCCAAGAATGCTGAGGAAGCCAGCCAATGACATTGCAAGGCCACTCTGAATTATCTTGGAAAGGTTATTTAAACCAAGGAAAGATTGTTTAACCCAAGGACATTCCTGAGAACTGAAAGAAAGTAAATTCCTACCTTCAAGAAAGGAAGGAGGATCCAAGGAACTACATATCTCACCTTGATTGCTTGGACGGGTGATGTAGCAATATTCCTGGAAACTATTTCCAAACAACGAAGAAAATAGTGATTTGGAGCTGTCAGCATGGATTTATGAAGGGGAAATCATGCAGTGAAGTGGACTGACAACTGTTGAGCTCATAGGCTTCTGACAAAGTCCAACTGGAGCCTAGTCCATAGTGGTGTACCCCACGGGTCAATACTGAGTTCAGTAGTGTCTAAAATCTTCAGTAATGATCTGAATTCTGAGACAGTTTGCACTCTGAGCAAGTCTGCAAATGTTGTAAAGCTGGAATGAGTGACTGATACCCCATATGATTGTGCACATAAGAAGAAACTTTCAATGGGAAAGTGGTCAAACACTGGAATAGATTGCCCAGAGATGCTGTGGAGTGTCTGCCTTTGGAGAGGGGGAATGATCCTGACTGGATAAGGTCCTGTGCAATCTGCTGTAATGAGCAGGGGATGGGCTAGTCGGTTTCTAGAGGTCCCTTCCAACTTCAACCATTCTATGATTCAGTGGAATATTTACAACAATCAGTTCCATTAAGCTGAATGAATACTCAGAAAAGTATTAGATGGCACAGTACAATGAAAGTAATTAACTATAAATTACTTGGAACAATTTGATATTTCCACATAAATGTGGAAGCATACTAGAACTAAAAAAATGATGATGCAGTATTTTTTAATAAGACAATGTGCTTTTCAACAGAAGGAAGGCTGGCAGAATCAAATAATAAACTATGATAAAGACGCATTGCAGAACTTAAGATTCTGAAGAAAACAAAGTACTCATAACATAATGAGAAAATTTAGTTGTGTCATATATTAAACATATTCTGTGCTTTTTAATTAAATTGTTTTAAGTTCTTTGAATATAATATTGTATTAGAAATGCTGTGTATGATACAAGTATATGGGCTCTTTTCTTTCAGCACCATGTGGCGGACATTTAACAGCATCAAGTGGTGTTATCCTACCGCCAGGGTGGCCAGGATATTATAAGGACTCCCTTAACTGTGAATGGGTGATTGAAGCAAGACCGGGACATTCCATTAAGATCACTTTTGACAGGTGAGAAACATAAAGTCAGACAAGTCATATATAACACAAATATTTGTACTAACATTGAAGAAGAAAAATATTAAGAACCAAGTCCAGAAAAGTAAATTGCAATGCAACACTCACAATATTCTTCCTCAAGGAGAAACATAAAGTTTAAAACTGCATTTACTTTGTCATTATTTATTTTTTAAACAATTTGCATTAAATTGCAATCAAATTCCTAGCACACAAATAGGGATATCTTTTGAACTTTTGACTGCTTTTGTATTCAGGCACAAGTATATAGTGTCCCTGATAATGACCACTGTAAGAGAACATATTTTTTCCTGTGGAAAAAAAAATATGAAAAAAGTTCTTAGTGTTCTATGTGGGACTATTTTTTTTTTTTTTAGGATTTTATTTGAAAGCTTATTCAGACTAACAAGAGTTGCTTTTGGAA
>JAAGNO010011093.1:0-16793 GCA_033439905.1 Ceryle rudis | reverse complement strand
TCATTTATAAATAACTCAAAATAGTTGAGGGCTTAGGTAGCTTGTAGAATACACAAAATATCATTATGGATACACAATTTTATGACACAGATGGGTGAGTCTGTTTTCTTATTTTTACGCAATCAAAATGTAATTCTCCATAGTAAAGTATTTAGTGAGAAGACCTTAACCTGTTTTGAATGCCATCTAACACAGAAATTTGTCAGGAAAATCGCCAGCTGCCTAGAGTTCTGCCACAGCGTATCTCCATGTCTAGCTTAGCCTTAGGTAGTAGGTCATGTGTTTTCAATACTTAAAAAACTTTGACCAGCCAAAATGTGTGGGTGTGGTTTATATATTCCTTCTACTATTCAAGACCTTACCACAAGGTAATTACTAAAGGGAAGGATTTCTTTTTATTTTGTAAGTTAGCTGTTTAAACATTAATTCAGAAACTTTGGGTTAGTTTCTTCCCTTGATTAGATGGAAATATTCCAAGTGGATTTGACCCTACCTTGCACCAACCTCCAAGGTAAATGATTTAGAAAATGGTTTCTCTTATCAGTTATCAGAAGTATCTCTCTTGTAAGTGATCTCTTGGGTGTTTTGGATCATATTATGAAGAATATAAAATGAGACTTTCTGTGGTGTTAGATCTTTCTTAATATCTTTTCTCAAACAGTGGTCAGTAGTCAGTGTCTAAGGAAGAAAAAAAAGACAGAGAACAGGACAAACATACAGTGATACTTCCCCAGCATAATCTGTGAGGATGAGGGAACATGTGGCTCAGATATTTCCTGAGTTTGATGTAGTCCTCTGCATGTAACAGCTTCTTCATTATATCATGATTTTTTTTTTTTAAACTGTAAGTCTCAATTTTAAAGCTGTTTGGGAGTTCAGATGAAATTAACCAAGAATTATATACAAAGGATGTAATTAAACAAAATTATAGTAAATTACTTACAGTACAAGCTGATTACAGACCTTGAAATTAAGAAAATAAATGTAGTGTGGGTTGAACGCAATATATATATATAATTACTATATATATAGTCATAGTAGACATACAGAAACAGTACTGGGTTTTAGTAGAGAACACAACTCTGAAATATATGTTTTCCATGTATTCCATACTGAAACAATGCAACTAATTTGTCAAGGATTTTTTTTTTTCATGGGGAGAACTTGTCCCATTTATTTATATATTATGTTTTATTATCTGCAGAATATGATCTGGAACCATGTGATGATCCTGGTGTTCCTGCCTTCAGTAGACGAATTGGTTTTCATTTTGGTGTTGGAGATTCCTTAATCTTTTCTTGTTTCCCTGGATATCGCCTGGAAGGTGCAAATAAACTTACCTGCCTGGGAGGTGGTCGGCGTGTGTGGAGTGCACCTCTGCCAAGGTGTGTGGGTAGGTGGTCACATGCTTTCATTTCATTCATCAAATCGTTAATAGCACATGGCATGTGTCAGAATACTGGGAGAAGACAAAGCACTTGGGTTGAAAGGATTGATCCCCAAGCTGTACAGACTTTAAAGTCGGTGCAAGATCTAAGTAATGCACGTTACTTTTACTTAGAGAACAAAAATAAGAAAGAAGAATAGTTAGAATTGTGATGGAAAATAAGATCAAAATGTCTTGTGAGATAAAATGTAAATCTAATTATCAAACTGTATGCTTACTACAGTGAAGTTATAAATATCATTATTTGTCTTTCAGTATAAAACCCCAGTGTTTAGAGCTTTTAGGTGGAATCCCCCAGGTGGCTTTAAGAGTCTTTTTTTTGTATTGTGTTGTTATTCTTGTAATTCTATCCCATTGGATTTTTTACAGTTTATAAGCTATAAAGTGTATTATAGCATTATAAACTATAATTTTTTAAATGAATATGATGTTGTTAAAAGTCAGTAACTATAAGCTCAAACTGTGTTCTTTTCTGGGAATAGTTCTGGGACTATATTTTATAAAATTTATACAGTTGCTGTATTTGATTTATGAGATGGTTTTATCACTACCATGTCAAGTGAATCTGATCAGCTACTAGTTACATAATGCTTCTAAAATGTCAAATAGTTCCACAGACCTCTAAATAGATTTCCTTAGGATGGTTCTTGTTTTAAATAAGTTTTGATTTCATTAAGAGAGAATCATATGTGTAAGATACATGTATATAGTTTTTATGGGAAAAAGTAAACTATTCAGGATGTAACCACCTACTCTGCCAGATGTAGATATGCCTGTATGTTCTCCCAAGCATAATTTAGAGAGACATATCCAATCATATGTATGCATGATAAATCTGTAATTCATATAGAAAAGAAATTTATTTACTGAGAGGTCAACATTTCCTTTTGGTTCTTATTATGTTCTGTTTTGAATAAATTTATACTCTAAGACATCTGTCACTAAATCCATATAGAAGACTGCACTTCCTAATTGATTAAGAAAGCTTTATATAAATTGTGCATAGACAACAGCAGTTATCTGAACCAATAGAGATAAAACTGTTTTAACTCAGTCTAAGTAGAAAAATTGGTCTCTGAAAATGTAGCAGACTAAAGGTATCTATAATGCAACTAGGGTAATTACAAGGAAAGAAAGTCTGGTAAGCAGATGAGTGAAACTAAGGGGGAAAGGACACTCAGTGCCCTTCACAGAATCACAGAATCACAGTTCAAGCTGCTTTCATATGATTTTTTCTTAGTATCAAGGATGTTTAGAGAGGACACATTTCTTGTTGCCATGGCACCTAAGACATTAAGGGTGAAGATAACCTCTTACCTTGAAGAGGAATTCAGACAAGGACTACTCCTTTCTCAAAGGAGTGAAAAGAAACTACTTGTCCTGAAATCTGCTGGCTTTAGAGTGTGCATTCAGAAGTTAAATCTAATCTCAGCTCAGTAGCAGAAATTCACAAGTGCATTACTGGGTTCAATAGCCTCTTGATTATTTCTTCTTCATTATAATTTCTCCACTGACCAAGCTCATCTACATGATAAATACACACCAACCTTTATATAACAACAGGGTTTTTTTTTGATTTTCTAGCACACATGGTAATATATATTTTCATGATTCTTGTCAGCAGATTCAGGATGAAAGTTCTTCAAATGTAATTGGATTTAGTTTATAAACTAAATATTCACACAAGCACATGCAGATTTACATCAGAGTAGTAGTACTCAATTTCATCTGTTGGAAAAAAAAAACCAAACAACAAAAAACAACAAACCCATCATGACCCTATCATTTTTAGTCCAAGACTTTGAGTCCCATAGGGACTTCACGTTCTGCAGGTAGATGGTCTTCCACTGAACTTCAGAGGTCTTTATTTGAGTGCCTGGAGTTTGGTTGGTTCTCAGAATAAGGCAGAATCCCTTCTTTTGTAGTAAGAACCCTCCTTTTCACAGCAAAAAGACACAGCCAAGTCTGTCTGCAAAATCAGATAGATTTTCATAAACAGGTGCCTTTGTAAGTCTTGCTTCCCTGTGTCAACCCTTTGCTCTCTTGTCTTTTCAATTAGAATGATTTTAATGTTTATCTCAGCAAGTGATTATGCAGTATTATTCCAGCTCATCATCTCCCAGTTTTGAAGACTTCTAGAGCATATGTCAACATTTCATTTATAAATGTATCCTGCAGTTGGATTCCTCCCTCCTTACTACAGCCTTACTACTATTTCATGAAAAGAGATTTAATGTAAACAATTAAAATCAGAGAAGATACAAGCCCATAAGGCTGACACTGTTTGCACTGTTTAAAGAACAGACATGATCATCACCCTAGGTAGTATCAAATTTACCTCTTCTCAGAAGATTTTTTTTTTTTTTTTTTTTTTTTTCTCAAATCTCTGCTTCTCCTGTGGAAGCAATTCCCCTTAGTTGTCTGGAGAAATCTTTGTTGAGACTGACATGATGTGACTTTTCAGGAAGATCCTTTCCCTCCACCTCTTTATGCCAACTGTAGAAACACAGGGACTGCCAGTGTCCTCACAGATAATTTTGCAAGGAGTCACAGATTCACAGAAAGTTTTGGGTTGGAAGAAACTTTTAAAGGTCATCTAGTCCAACCCTCCTGAAGTGAGCAGGGATTTATTTAACTCGATCAGGTTGGTCAGAGCCCCATCCAACCTGACCTTGAAGGATTCCAGGGATGGGGCATCTACCACCTCTCTGTTCAACCTGTTCCAGTGTGTCCCCACTCTCACTGTAAAAATTTCTTCCTAATATCTTGTGTAAATCTGCCCTCTTTTAGTTGAAAACCTTTACCCCTTAATCTGTTGCAACAGGCCTTTCTAAAAAGATGGTCCCCTTATAGGACCCCGTGAAGTACTGAAAGGCTGCAATAAGGTTTTCCCTTGATCTCCTGCAAGACCTTCCTCAAAAGCAGTAAAATAACAATGATTGCTTCCATGTCAAATGTCCTAGTATTTCATATCTGCAGATGAGACACTTCAGTAACTTTTCACTCAAGAGTACTATTTCCTATCTTTTTAGACACCATGATTACATTTGGAAGTAATCCTGAAGACTTGACTTAACTGGTGACTCCAGAAAGTGTAATTTTTCAGCAGTTACCCGAAGTATAAAGGACATAGTCTTTTGAAGAAAAAAAAATTTAAAAAAATTAACTGTCTGTCTATCTTTATGGAACTGCTCTTTGAGCTATGTTGTCTAAATGTACATTCACAGTGTCCTCTTTTCTCCTCAAAATGCACTGTAACTGAGAAGGAATGCGAGATTGAGGGGAGCTGGGAGAGTAACAATCTGGTACTTTGCTGTTTTGTGTGATGCACAGAATTAATGGAATTAGGAGGGTATTTCTGTAGATAATGTCAAGGTAAAATTACCCTCCTAGCAATCCTGTCACACACCTGGACAATAAATACGCACAGTGTCTTGAAGAAAAAATGCCACTACAATAACCCATATCTTTAGATTTGAGACTACTGATAGAGGCATCTGGGTTTTTACTGTTCTGAAACAGTATGTCACTTGCTTTTATGTAGTTGCAAGTATATATATACATTTAGACATATTTCATGGCTTTGTGAACAAAGTTACCCAAAAAAGAAGATACATATTCTCACCTTTTTCTTTCAGCAATAGTTGTTTGTTTTGTTCTGTTCTGTTCTGGTTTTTTTTTTTGTTTTTTTTTTTCTTTCCCTATAATGACACAATTCTATTACAATTTCATTTACATTTCACAGTTTTCACAGTTGACTACTTTTTCCTGAGGACAGAGCCCAGCTTTTATTGAACTAGTCCCCCTATATATCCGAGAGTAAAGCTCCTAGGCAGTCATGCACTTCTGTACGTCCCCCAAACTGCATGAATCTCAGAAGCCTGATGAACACTGGAGTCCAGAAATGGGGTGGAATAACTCCTTAGTCTGTTAAGTCCCCGTTTCTGAGACTAATGTCCACCTAGATGAGACCATCACAATCAGATTTTGGCTACTATCTTGTTGTCTTCACTAGCCTTTTAAACAGGAGCCACCAAATTTATCTGGTAAATCTGTTAGGCAGGCAGATTTCCTAGATTTCATCTAGCAAACCAGGACTACACTTTAAATTATACTTTTCTTACCTTCCAGTTTGCTTTAACTTAAACCAGTCAGGAGCTTTCTACAACTCTATATTGGGGTTTTCTTATTACAAAATTAATTGGAAGATTCATAGGTTAAGAGAAAATGCACCCCTTCCACATAGTGTATACATTCTTCCAGGTCAGTGCCATACTCCAAAGGTTTCAGTGTTGTGCTATAGTGCAGAATGCTGTCCCTGGCGTCATGAATTTCATATTCCCTTCTGCATACTGGTGTGACTTTGTCATAGAATCATAGGATCATTTAGGTTGGAAAAGACCTTTAAGATCATCGATTCATATTAAGTTCACCACTACACCATGTCCTTAAGCACCATGCCTACATATAATTTATATACCTCCAGGGATGGTGACTCAATCACTTCACTGGGTAACCTGTTCTAAAGGCAGTTCTCAATACTAAGAGAAGTTAGATGCTGCTGTGCTTCATTAATTTGGATACCAGTGACAAGTATCTTTGCAGGCATGGCTGGGAGTAGTGTATGTGCAAAAGCAGAAATGTGACATGAAACAAAACACCTGTTCAGTATACACATTTCCAGAGATAGGTGGTTGATAAGTAGGGATTGAGGGAGAGGAGAGAGTTTAGATAGTAGCATCAAACGCATGCATCTGATGTACATCTAAATCTCCTATGTACTTTTTGAAATATGACTTTATCATTTGCAGTGATCCTCTAACAGGTGAGGAAAGAGCCTTTTAGTTTTGGTATTCCTTTGTAGTGCACTATGATAAGGCTTGATGAGGCTCTGAGCAACCTGATCCGGTTGAGGATGTCATTGCTTACTGTAGAGGGGGTGGAATAGATGACCTTCGGAGGTCCCTTCCAACCCGTGGTGTTCTATGATTCTGTGAAGAGCTGATGAAATTCTGAAAGAGGGGAAACACTGCATTCTTTCCTTCCTACTTGCCAAAGATATGCTGTTCACTGGTTATTGAAGATACTGTGTTTGAAACCTGAGTGGAGACACCTTTACAGTGAATTGCAAGGTACAGTGACCAAGTGCAGGTACCTTCTCTTTTCAAAAGACGTTTCATAAGTTGCTGCTTCATCCTGCTGGATTTGTTAATCTCTAAGGGGTACAATAAAATAAATGTATATTTATTAGATCACAGAAGATGTGGCTCTGCTATTAAGAAATGTTTAGGAACAAAATAATAAATGTAGTTTATTATTAGCAGTAGTAAGATTATGAGAAAAAATAAAAGTGAATATTTGGTTGTATTTTCTAATCATTTTCCTTTAACTCCTTAGTATCCTTAGTATCTTGACTGATGTTAATGGCCTTTATGTAGACTCTCTACTCAGAATTATGGTTGAAGAGCTGCATTTGTTATTAGAGTGGTTATCTTCCCCTGTTCACAAGGACAAATAAATAAACACTTTGATCACCTCTTCCAGGATTTAATCATTCAGATGTCACATGATAAAGGGAAGTAAAGTTTGAATTAGTTTTTCAACTCTCCTTTCTGAGATTGTCATAGATTTTCGTTCAATTACCTGATTGACATGCTGTTTCTATCTAATTGTCTGGTTTATCCCTGCTCACTATCTCCTTAAGGAACTGTGATAGATTTTACCTAGAATATATCATTAAAATATTATTTGTACAGTGTAAAATGTACACTATATTCAGTTCAAAGTAGCCTTTCATGGTAAGCATTGCATAGAGTTCAAGCATGACACATTAATAAATCAAAATTAATTTTCAATACTCTGTTTTGTTTGTTTGTTTGGGTTTTTTGTTTGTTTGGGGGGGGGTTTGTTTGTTTGGTTAGTTTGGTTTGCTTTTTTTCAGTTCAGTTTTTAATGTGCATTATTTTCCAGATCTCATTAGTCATCTCAACTCTATGTAGTGTTCCAAAAGCAAGCTGCAAAAAACATAAAGGATAAAACTGAAAAGAAATGGCTACTTCATATTTTCATTTCATATTTAAGTGCTGTTGCACCTTTGTTAAATTTTAAATGGCACTTGATTTTTAATAGAGCATTAATACAGTATTTGAGTAAAATCTTCACTCAGATATTGTTCACTGGTATTCACATTAATATCACATCAATTTGTCATATTCAGTTGTTATAATAAATGCTACATGAATAATTAATGATAGGGTGCTACAATAAATTGCTGACACTCTTCAATAAGCTGTTTCTTTTTAATAGTTTAGTTAGTATTCCTTGCAAAATCATCAATTATATTTAATATACTTTGTCATGTTGTAGCATTGAGTTAATTTCCATTGAGACTGAAACATAAGTGGGAACCTTGTTAGCCTGCATAGCACTGGAGATTTCTCTAAGACCTTTGAGACATTAATTGTTTTCTTTAAATTCTCTATAGCATAAAATTTGAATTTGGGTTCACCTTTGAGAAACCAAACTAAGTCTGAGAATTGCTATTCATCTTTAGCTAGTACTTTGTCAGACAGAGCTCTCATTTAAGAGCTGCTCATGAGCAAGAAATCTTATATAACATCAGTAGCTGAATATCTGAATGTTCAGACAGTAATAAGGATGTGCATGTATCCAGGATCCACGGTATCTTAGAACTCTATATTTAAATTGTCATGTTTAAAATTTTAAATCTTTAGGTTGTTTTCTCTTTCAAGCAATATATTTAATAAACTTATTTAATAGATTTTTTTTTTATCCTATTTATTTCTTTATCTTACAATGCTGCATTTTTATATAAACAATTGAAAGGTATTTTTTTAATGCGTGATTTTTCTGTCAGTGTTTGACAGAAAAATGAAGTTTTATCCAAGTTAGTGTTTGAGTCATACTTTATATGCATCTTCAAACTATGGTGCAATATAGTAATTATAGCTTTGAGCTATCTTTATTTCAAAACTGAAACTTTAATATTCAGGAAACACAGATGTCAAATGGTGTGTTGTGGGCACTCTGACTCTATTCTGAAAATGCAAAGAAGTTATTTGTATAAGACCTTAATCACCTTAACATGAGATCTTGCATGAAATGTTAATTACCTATAGTAAAAAGGAATAACAGTTGCCTCAGGTCAGCCTTTTCCCTTACTTACACATTTCAAGGTTGTGTATGCAAAATATTTTTCTTGATAAGACAAATAATATAGGGATGTTCATCACTCATTATCAGATGATACTAGAAAGAGTAAGCAAAAATCTTAAAAAAAAAAAACCAAAAAACAAACCCAAACCACTCACCTTAGATTCTGCCATTAATCCCCTGAGGCCAATCAACGTCACAGGATTTGTTTTGAGAACCTGAGTGTTGTCTTATGTCAGTGGGATATGGATTGAAAACTAATGTAACAAACCTCAGAAATGGCTTTACCTGCTGTTTAGTTATTTGTTTCCTACTCCATTATTCTTTGCAATGGAATGGTACAAAAAAAACCAGAATATGAGGTTTATTTTCAGCAAAGCATTTCAGTAAGGTTTTCAGTGAGATGTTCTAATCTCACCATCATCATACAGGTGTTAAGAAAGTTGTGAAGTTGCAAGAGGCTTATATGCACATGCTTTATTATTGCAGTCCATAGCTGATGACCTACCTTGACTTGAAATCTATCTTAGAGAAGCAAATGGAGGGGGGGGGGGAGGAGGGGAAGAGAAGAGAGAGAGTGTGAGGGAAAGCCACTGATGTAATTACAAAAATGCTAACATCTTCCTGCTTTCTCCCTAGTAGAGTTATATTTTTCATGGAGACCTCAAGTTCCTCATTAGTAACTTACACAGTTAGCAGTCACTGGAGCATTTGTGGGTACTGTAGACTAAGTAGTAGGTAACATTTGTGCATGTGGATTATTGTGTAATATTTATTGCATATTAAAATAGCTATTATCTGCTTGTTATCTACTTGTCTGTATTTGATTATGAAGTTACAAGTTTGGAGTGGTGTGATCTTAGTGTAGGGTTATAGGCTAAAACCTTGTAGCTTTTACAAAAATGTGTGAGAAGCGTGGTAAGAACAGTATGATTTAAAAATCAATGTCAGTCACTTTTTAGGAGAAACCCAACATAACAGTGGTGCCAAATTCAGCAGTGCCAGGTGAGAACAAGAGCACTTGTGGTAACAGAGTGAAGGCATCATCACAGCAGTCTGCCAGTGTTCAGAGGAAAGGTTACAGGCTCACAAGTTAAGGGCTGGCTGCAGAATCAGAGATGAAGGACTGCTGGCATTACAGAGGCACTATGCAACAGAGGTGGTGTGGAAAATGTGTGCTTCTTGGTTTGATGCAGCATTCCAGTTAACAGGAAGCTTAATCTCCTTGAGGTGCATTTGAGGTTGTAAATGAAGCTGTACTTGAGTGCAGTGATATATTGGTTCTGCCCTGCAGAAGTCATATGCTCAGCCTTAGGGACCCCTCAGTCAGTTCCCTGTGCAGCTGCTTGCTGGCGCATGTGGACCATTTTGGATTCCCTTCTGTTTTAATGTTGCATGGCCAACATGCATACTGGGTGACAGTATTGTCCAATAGAAACAGAATTGTCAACTGTCTGAGCTTATTTTCTTCTCATATTTTATGAATAACTGCCTATTTTTGTAAGTACAACAAAGGTATTCTGCACTCAGCAGAGTGCTTTGTGCAGACAAGCCTTTAAACTGATGATGTACTACTTTTATTTGATCTCTGCTTTGGGGATCTGTTTAAAATCCTGTCAAACCTTTTAGCAAGATGTATGGAAGAAAATAATAAACCAAACTTTTCCATTAAACAAAGGTATCATTACAGTTTTACATGAACTGTATTTCAAAGCATTTCAAGAATCCCTTAATTTTGTTTGCTCTGCGGAGTATGTGTTCATATTCAGGAAGTATTTGATGATCTTCAAAAGATCTACCTTCTGCAGTTTCCTTTTATCCAATTTCAAGTGAGACAGCACAAGTGGAATAAAAGAAGTTACTTATATAAATAGAATTTAAGTGACATTATTAAACAAAAAAACAAAGAATGGGATCCAGTACCTGTTCCAGACAGATCGCTCTCAGTGAAAGGAAATAAAAGAACAGTTTGATAAGGTATCATTTTCTAGTTTGCTGCAGTCCTTAGGAAGGTTGTAACAGGCAACTCAGAAATTCTAGTAAAAATGAAGCATATAATTCCTCCTCTAAAACCTCTTATATGTGGACCTAAGTGGTAAACATTCCATAAGAGTATACCTTTTGAATTCTGAAGTGCATACTTTTCATTTAAAAAACAAAAACAAACCCAAATAAAATTAACTGAAAACCACAAAAGATTCAGAAGTTGTGGTAGAAAATTAGGATAATATGCTTTTAACTGCTTTCCAAATTTTGAAGCATAGAACCAGTACCATATACATTTATTTTTTTTCTTTTAAAAGCAAGTGGCTTTAAGAGAACTTTTTTATTTGATGCTGTGGTTTGGCAGATTTGAGAAGTGAAGAATCTGAATTGGAACCATTTAAGTAGGTGACATTTACAGAACAGATTTTGTTTAGTACATGCCTGTTTAAGCTATGTAACAAGCTATTTAGATGTTATTAGAGTAAATATTTTTAAGCACTAACAGCCAAACTATGTAAAAAGAGCATAGGAGCTGAGATTTTAGAGTATTTATTCTTCATTTAGAAACAAAAGCACAAATGTCTGGATGCACTATGAGCACACTTTTATTTATATTAGCTACATTGAATTGGTATGCATTGCAACTCAGTTACAACACAATTTTGCTGCCTACATAAGCATGTATTCTTAAAGGTCATTATCCCTTTCTCATCCTCGGTTAAGGATGTACTGCTATTCACTGAGGGCATCAGAAACATATCCCCTGTTCTTGAGTTACAGATGCTTAAAATCTAATGTTTTATAATGGAAATAAAAATACATACTAGGATGTACATTAAGTAGGATGTTTTTAACATGTGAGTGTTTAGTGCTATTACAGTGCTTAGAATCTAATTCTTCTGCAGACTCAATAATGTTTCAAATTTAAATTGTCCTCACTTTTTATTTATAGTATAATTTCAATTTATCAGACCCTTTTAATATAAAAACAGTCTCTTAATTTTATAGATCCTATGAGAACATAGTAGGCATTATTTCATGATACTTCTGCAAGAATGCATCTTTCTTTCTCCCTTGGATTAAAACCAGTTTTATACAAGTTGCAACAATCTTCCTATGTCTGTACTAGAGGAAAGAGAAGCCTCCTTTCCTTGTGAATTGAAGCTTTTTGTCATTTCTTATGACATCTAATGAATTAGCAGTCTTTTGTTTTCATGACATAAAATTCCCTACTAGTTTTCTTTATGTATCTGTTTATTTTTGCTCAAAACAGACTTCTGTACATATTCTCTGTTGAAAAATCTCCTGATTATCCAGATTTGGGGGTTTTGTTTGCCACAAAATATATTTAAAATACCTGAGTAAATTGAGATAAATGTTATGATAAAGTGAAAACTGGATCTTTTCTGTTTAATCTACATAGTGGATTTAGGTGCCACTGACCATATTGATAATAAAAAACTTGGAAACTTTTAATCAATGTATTTTGCATATGAAAAATCATAGTTCATTACAGAAAAAAATTAAAGGTAAGAAAGCAAAATGAAGAAGGGATCTGTATTACATCATAATACTTATTTCAGTGCTACATTTTTTGAAAGCTATTTTTAAATATTTTACATCAATTTTAGGTTCTTAAATTGTAACTACATTACTACTATTATACCAGTCTAAGCACATCACAAAATCTGACAAAAAGCATTGTGAAATATATTCCTTTTCTTTAAAGGCTACAGCTGGAAGAGCTAATCCTGAAAATACTATTTACATAAAGCATGTTCAGTGGGTATGTTACAGTATACCTGTTCACTTATATTCACACTGTTTTTTCCAAGACAATGTTGTGGATCAAAGTA
The DNA here is from genome assembly GCA_033439905.1 of Ceryle rudis. Lineage (NCBI taxonomy): Eukaryota > Metazoa > Chordata > Aves > Coraciiformes > Cerylidae > Ceryle > Ceryle rudis. The sequence goes on along the minus strand of JAAGNO010011093.1, from coordinate 4,331 downwards.
TGGAGACAGAATATCTACTGTAATTACTTTAAGATCAATTAAGATTATTTCATAGCAAGTTCTCTCAATGTTTGCATAATTTAAAGACTTGTAGATGCTAATACTGATATAGCTGATTTTTATCAGAAGATGGATGCATATGATTAATATTCAGTGAATTATATTGAATAAGTTAAAATAAAAGTAGATATGAGATTTCTTTCTCAGGTAGAGGGCATGAGAATTTTTTTCTCTCATCTGTCTGGGATGGGGACGTAGCTTATTCTACCAAAATGAGGGCAGGTTTCTGAAGTCAGAAGAGATCTGGAAGGCATTGAAGTAAAGTAGTGGCATTATAGAGCAAAAGAAAGCTCTCTGTACCCAAGAACTAAAGAGCTATTTCAGGACAGTATGGTATAGTATGGTAAGATTTCTCTGCTTGAGATATTAAAATGAGCAATTACTCATAGAGCATGTGCTATATAAGCAATGTTGCACAACATCTTTCAAGAGTGATTGGCAGTTTTTTATTTTTCAGTTACCATAGGTGGATGAGCCATATCACTTCCTTGCACAAAAATTCATGGCTTGGTCTTTCATCAAGAATATAAGAGATGTGACTATAAAGGAATTTTAATCTGATGCCCCCTAGCAGAATGATCTTGCTAATGTGGCTAAAGGCTGTTCTTTCATTTTGCATAAAGAATTAAAGATTAATCGGAGGCAAAGAAAATGGAACAAATATTAATGTATTTTTCCAGTGTAGTATTTTGGTAATCACATGGTTAACAGTGAATGTTGATTGATGTCATTTCAGTATTTTATTTCTGAACTGTTTAATGCAAGAATTTCCTTGAAGAAGTGTTCCTCTTCACCTGTTTAATCCCCTACCCATTATGCTAAAGAGGCTAGCCAATGGATTTTCTAATACCCTTATGTGAAGCAGAAGTCATAGGAGATGATTATTTAAATCCCTAGTGACAAAGTGAATTGAATTGAAGTGTCACAAATTCTGTCTGCATATATTAATTATTGTATAAAAAACCCAGCAGCCGTATCAGCTACAGTAGATATTTTTAAGAAAAAATCATGACATTTCCTAAACTGCTGAGTAAAATATTAGGACCTTGAAGAGGAGAGATGTCTTTGACTGCTTAAGTTTTTCCTGCTGACAAGACCAGGTTCATTGCTGTTCATGGCTGCTCGTCTGAGTTTCTAGTCCCTCATTATGTGTAGGGAGCTCCTGCAGTTCTGGATTACAGTTGGGCATTGATCACAAATAAAAAAGATTTCAGGCGTAGGACACCAGATCTTCAAAGCTCCGATGTCCTGGAGAGAAAATAATCTTTTCATGAATGGGGCCAATGTTTCTCTGAAAAACAGGCACCTAAATCTCCAGGCAAGCAAATTAGGGGAGCCAATTAAATATGGCCTTAACCTGATATAACATTTTCAAAAAGTGGCAAGAAAACCTTAACATGATCTGGGACATGTTTTGTATAATTTTCCTGTTGAGGGAAGGAAGTTGACAAAGAAGGGCTTACTTTCCTTTGGGAATCTCTGGGATCTGTCAGGGACTTACTGACTGACATGGCATGAGCTAGAAAATTTTAACTGGTCAGGACACATGAAAAACCCTTTGTCATGATAACAAAGGGAATGATAGGACCTGATGAAACTACATAGCTGTCAAATATTTGCAAGGTATTTGAGAAGGGGTAATATGCACTGAAATCCAAATATGATTGTATTGGATGGGTTGGGCGTGTATGACTGCCAACTTGATTTCAAAGAATTTTGCAATGTTATTGAATTTTAGAAAATAACTATTTGCTCATAACAGAAAGCATGTCTGCTTCCTGCAGAATGTACTATACTTTAGAAGGGTAGTGTTAGTTTGTAATCCCTGATCTTATACATCAGTACTTTTACATGCAGATTTAAATTGCCATGGTTTTGAACTTACTGGAACAGGAAATTTGGCCAGTTCTCCATTATGGAAAGACCATTTTATGCTTTTTCTATATTGCATGTCTTAGTGGTTTACAATCAATTGCTGAAACATAATGTAGAATACTGTATGAACATTATTTGAGACAAAATCTTTGCTTCCACAATGTTGTGGGGTTTTTTAATTTTATTATCTTCTTCAGCATTTTACTTCTATATTTGCCAGTTCTGTGAAGGAGATAGATAAGATTCCAATACAGCCTAAGGGAACATCAATATTTTTGCGTGAATCTTTACCTGGGTAAAAATTTGTTTGCAGAAGGCTTGTGTAGAGTACTGATGTTGTAAACACAGGAAGACATAGGGTAGTATGGGTCTAACCAAGTATGGCATTAATGTTGGCATTACATTTTATTGAATGACATAATGCTGAATTACATTTTATAAAGTTAATTAGTTTCATCTTCTTTCTAAATATCAAAGATAAAATTTTCTGTATATTAACATTTACACACAAATATTGATATGTATAAGCATTCATGTATGTACCACATTTGACAGGTCCTTTACCAAAGAAGTATCAAAATAAATACCTAGTTCAATTGTCAGTCTGCTACAATTCTTTGAGACATTTTGACAAAGTGTCTTTAAACATGTTAGAAATACCTGCTAAGTCCCAGACTCCCTAACAAAGGAAGAGTTCAGCTGTCTGAAGTTTGGTGACATGGGTTCTTTCTGATTCCCCAACACTCTTCTGCCTATTAAATATAATGCAACTCAGGGCCCAAATGAGCTAAGGAAGAACATAAAGTTCTCCTTTAAAATAACAAATGAGCTCTTAACTTACGTGATAAATCAAAGCTTCTGAGCCAGCTTATTGGTGATTTCTTTCTTCATTTTGTCTAAGGAGATCCCAAATGTAGAGTAGAAATAAGGCTCTGAATAAGACTATCTCATTCCCTACTTCCTTTTTCTTCCCCTACATCATTCTTTCCCTCCTTCCCCCCTTCCCTCCATTGCTCCCTGACTCCCTCCTCCTTTCCTCCCTTTTTTTCCTTCAGTTTCTTTAAAGGGAGGAAGTCTAAAATAGAAAATTTCACTGGTTTGAGGCTTTTCCAAAGCAAGACATACATAAATTCAGTGATATTTTAGATTTTTAGATTGTTTTATTGTAAAAATGAAACATATCTTTGTCCCTAAATGAATTCAATGGAATTAATTTAAATGAATTAATTAAATGAATTATTTATGAATAATGAATAATTAATGAATTTAAATGAATTCTTTTCTGATGTATCTTCCTAGTCTATCTTTACATTATATTTTCAAAGTTATTCTTTATCTATATACTTGTTAAACTACACGTGGTTAAAATTGTAAGCCTGCACACTTCCAAATTTACCAAGTTATTGCTACTGTGTGGCTTCATAATATGTTTTTAGGCAATTTTTAAACATTCTGAATATTTCTTTGAACAGTACACCAGTATTGTTTTCTGTATTTTTGGATAATTTAATTTACGTACTGAAATTTGTATTGGCCTTTTGGAATAATAGTCTTTATTCAGAATACAAACTGGGTCCGTGGGCTGGGATATACTACTCTTCCTACACCTCCTTATTTTCTTTACTGTGATCAGTGACAAAAATATGTACTCCTGAAAGTGTCAAATAGTCCTTACTACAGATGGCTGTGAAAAAGACTCACCTACTTTTTATGTGGAAAAGAAGGCACCTGTCTGCTTGGCCCTGACTGTCAATAAATATTGCTTTTGTTGTGGGGGCTTTTTTTTGTTTTATTTCTAGACAAAAAAAAATGTTTGAATGCTATTGATTTATTGTCAGATTCCTTTATCTCAGCACCTTATTGTCTGTTTTTTCTAGTACTTATTTGTAAAACTGAACAAGGATGTAAGTGAAATCAATGTCACATATGTTTGAAAAGTTAGACAATAATTATATTTAACCCCCCCCCCAAACAATTGTTATAGTATCTGTCTAACCTGCATCGTAGGTTAGTCTGATGGGAGGACCAAGATCTAAACTGGAGGTAAAGGGCATTATGTAAAAAGCATCTAAGTGCACATAATAAATATACCCAGTGAAATGCAGTAGTTAACAACTTTGGTGGGGTTTCTAGGAGTTGGTCCTACAGGTGAAATCGAGCAAAAACATATTTTTCCTGTTAGAGTTTTCATTGCTTCTAAATATTACTGCAAATAACCCATATTCTTTTGAAATGGATAATTCACTTCTTTTTTTTTTTCTTCTTTCTGTCTTTTTTTTTCTTTTTTTTTTTTTTTTTTTTTTTTTTTTTTGTTTTTTTTTTTTCTTTTTTTTTTTTTTTTTTTGTCTTTTTTTTGTCTTTTTTTTGTCTTTTTTTTTGTCTTTTTTTGTCTTTTT